>BMAO01014550.1:0-187366 GCA_019973975.1 Trichonephila clavata | reverse complement strand
ATATATATATATATTAACATTGTACATATTATGGTGTTAGTCAGAATGTGGGATCGGATTCTACTTTAAGTATAAAAGGATCTGCAACTGATTCTGAAATAACTTGAAAATTCGTTTAGTGAATCCGAGAGCAGTGATGATGGATCTGTACTGTTATCTGTTATGTTGGCCTTTGTATCTCATGCTTTGAAATTTATATTTTAAGAAAGAATTACTAATGTGTTTTTGCATTTGCATAAATGCAATGAAAATCTCTTTTAACGCTTAAAACACGTGCTTTTTTAAATTATTTCTCTTTGTAGGAAAATTAACTTTCAGTCATATAATGACCATAAATATTGACTTTTCTTAAAAAGTTTTTTTTTTCGTATTTCAAGCTACAAATTTACCCCAGACTTAAAAATAAATACATATATTGAACGTACACTTAGTTTTGTATAATTTTCTTGAAGGAAAAAAATAGGCACGTTTCTGACCATTTTCTTCGAAATTATGCGACCGTTAAGGGGATAAGTGCAGTTAGCGTCGGTTATTACTGTTGGTACTTTGTACTTTATAAGCTCTCTTCATGAGTGAATTTCAATAGCTGGAACCTTTCAGTGTTACCAAAACTTTTCAAAATTAAATTACGGTTAAACTGATCAATTAAAAAATACAATAAAATCACTGAAAGGACATGAAAAGATAAAACCGATGTATTTACTAAAATGAAGCTGTGATTGAAGCTATAAATATAGATCAGTGGTATTCGAACCTCTTCAACTCACGAAACCTCTAGAGCCTGAAGGTGCTTTCGTAGAACCCTAGAAGTTGAAAATGTTTTCGTGGAACCCTATTCCACACACATACTTCGAAGAATATATCTCAAAATAATATTTAAAGTAGATCAACATGTTATAGGCACTTTATGTGTTATTCAAAAACGTATTGAATTTATTATTAAAAAATTATAATCTTATTTTTTTAAATATAATTAACTTATTAATAATATTAATTTGTGATTGAATATCACCTACCCACGCATTATATTTAGTAACTGACATATATGCTAGTATTTTTTACACTAACGGTCAAAGTTGAAATCTATTGAGATTAAATGCAATCGTATTACGTATTATTGTTTGAATTTATTTTTATATTTTGCTTTTGCAGCCATTTACGTTGAAAAGTATACTTAACCTAAACACAATGTTATTGGATTGCATTCAAATGTTTATAGCTGTGTGAGAAATTCCGTGTACTTTTCATGAATTTGCAATCTAAAATTTAGAAGCTGGTCTTGCTTAAATTTAAATTTTAACATATGCTGATACTTTGTTCCCTTTCCTTCATTATAGGTGTTTATTTCCACAAATGTAAAAAGGTGCATTTTACATTAAAAAACTATTAAGTTTTGCAAGACATTGTGCTAACTAACGAGTACAAATTTATTTCTTTGAACCTGAGATATTAAACAATAAAATATTCAAAGTATAGTTAGAAGTTTATATATATAAAGATAAAACATTTTAATATTTTTTATTATATTATAATAAAAGTTTAAAAAGTGTTACAAAATAAAGTTACTATATATAAATTAAATTTTCAGTTTGAATGAATAGGATGAGTTTTAGATAATTGTAACTATATAAACTTCATAGAAAACTGAATCCATTTTGCATACATATTTATTTATTCTCGATTTTTTTTTATCGTGACTCGTTGAACCCCAGGGTTCCGTGGAACACAGTTTGAAGACCACTGATATAGATAAGCAGATATTGATGCTACTGATTGTGATTACATTACACTTTTAAAATATTTATTATTGTTATATGATAAAAATATAAAGCATCAGTAGAATGTTCCTCTTTCTTACCTATATAGACTACTTATTAAATAATTTGAATTATTATAAGGAAAAGTATATTAACTCGCTTATGTATCAATTAAAATATATCCAGAAGCCATAATGGAACAATAGGTAAGCTGACATTCTAAGTGACCAAAGATGGAGACAATCCATTCGGGGATTCAAATGAGGATTATTGCCAAACTGCAATCGGAATAATAATGATAACTATACATTTAACCTAGTTTGAGAAGAAATTTCTCAGCGAGAGAAGAATTTAAGCCATGTCTCATTTCCCTATTCTTTGTGTGTGGCGGGCAACAGCAACAAGATAAAATGCTGTTTACTTGCTCAGTAGTAAATAACTTTGCGATTCTAAAGAGGAGACAGAAAGTGGAAATTTTTACCCCCATCTTAAGAAAACAAAGAGAATTCGGTCAAATGATTGACATTTATGGACTTGGAAGACCACATAGTGTTTAAAAGACAGTTAAGACAGAAAGGGCTGCTTTTGGGTCACCCCAACGTTTATCCCTTTGATTGAAATATCGGCATCACGTCCAATAAATGCTAATAAACTGAGCAGATATATAAAGATATAAAAGACATTTATCAATGTACATCATTTGCCACTTGACTCTTATGTAGAATTATTTTGTATACTAGGAAGAGTCTTAAGGCACTTCTATGGTTAAATAAATTTAAATGTGAGACGGATATATACGCTTCTTTCCATTTACCCGCTTAGGAAATATTTGGGCTATGAAAATCAACAACCCTTTTCTGATGAAACCATAATATGCAGGTTTAGTATATTATATATATAGTTTAGGTTTGGTTACTAGGAGTTAGATAAAGTGAGATAAAACTTAGAGAGATAGATAGAAGATAGTAAGTCAATGCTATAGAAGCGAAACATAAAGTTAGAGTTATAAAGATATAGATAGATATATAGAGGAAAATTGCTATTTAATTGAAGTTACCAAGAGATTGAAACATTACGAAATAGAAGATAAGGTCATCTGCAGTTCAGGTATTAGTGATATTTATTGCGATTTTTGACATTTAAATTATTAAAGAGATTTAAGTGACAGTTAGTCACATAACTACAGTTTAAATCAAATATTAAGGTAGAAGATTGATTAATAAAAAGTGGAGTGGATCAATTTATTTGAAGTATTCTCCAAACACGCGACTCTCGTCACTTAACCTCTGCTCACTACAAGGAAACAACTTATTTAACATATTAATGGATTTGTTATTGAGTTAATTAGAGTTCTGAATCAATAATTTGAAATTATCATGTCGAGTCGTCCTTCACTTCCTCACTCACGTTTAGCCGAGTCACAGGGTAGAAGGGGGTATTGCAAATGGATTAATAAAAAAACGCTCATTCTTAGTAAGTGCTGAAATAATTTCATATTTTTGCCAGTTTTTACAAAACAAATATGGAGATTTTCAATCCGCACAGATTTAACGTGCATACGGGAAAAAAACATTTTTCAAAATATAAAAAAAAATCGGCTATCAGTTATAAATCGTAAGGCCAGCAACCGGGTTACAGGGTTCTCTATTTTCCCTTTCACAAAAAAGTATCAATTTGATGCTGTACAACGTTTGACTTTCATTTATAGCTATTAGCTTCCACTCTTTGAGTTAAAACCTTATAGAAACGTCTAACTTTTAAATTTTTATTTCGAAAATTATTAAATAAATTCAACAAATTAATAAACGTTTAACTTAAAATAGTGATATTTATATACATGACATTCCAGAATAAATTTAGAGTATTTTAGTATATTATATTAGTAATTAATTCATTCATTAACAGTTTAATACAATATCAATAAAAATCAATAAAATAAAGTGATCTTTAAGAAACAAATCTATAGATTTAAACATCATTAGAAAAAACATTTCAAATATATTTTAATAAAATAAGTAGTATGATCAAAAAGTTTTGGAGACAAGGTGTAGAAAACCTTATCCTAAATAGCTCAATACCTCAAAGCTCATCCACCTCCTAAGTAGTCCCCTTGTTTTATGATACACGTTTTCCAGCATTTGTATAACTTCTGGAAGCACAGCTCAAAGCCATTTTTGGCAACCACTTGTAAGGTCTCATGAGATGCTATTATCTGATAACACAAAACGGCGTCCTTGTTTATGTTTCTCCATTGATGGGAAGAGATAAAAGTCCCACGTGGCAAAGTCTGGTAAATTGGGGGGAGGGGGCATGTGGAAGCACTTTAGTGTGAGTTTTGACGAGAAACACTTTTACCAATAGGGATCGATGTTCTGGTGCGTTGTTACGCAAAAGATATCAGTCGTCACTCTGCCAGAACTGATGTTGTTTACGACGAATGGATTCTCTCAAGCGACGTATTCGAAAAGTGTGTAGCCTCAGTGATTTGTGCAAGTGTTTGACGAAGATCTTTTCGAACACATTCAGACACCAAATCAGCCTTTTCCACTTTCCATGAAGTCGAAGGTCATCCAACGCGTTCATTGCCTTCGATGGATTCTCGGCCCCTTTTGAAACACAGATGGCATGTTAACCTTAGATCTCACCATGGTAGATTCTTCACCACACTTAACATTATCAGAGTTTCTATTGGTGTTTTACTTAAGCGTGCTAAGCGAGTTAAATGTTCAACGCTGTTCAAGAAAAGCCATCTTATTTACATCGTGAATCAAAGCTAACTAGCTTCGGAAAATAAGAATTGCGCTTGTGGTTGAGTAACATGACATGGACTAAGCTAACCTGGTAAGGTAGAGCAGAGTAGGAAATATCTATTTTAAGTGGTTTAACTTTAGGTACTTGCTTTCGTCGTCAGCAATTGCAGCTATCCCCAAATTTTTGGATCATACTACATACATTAACGTTTCATATTAAAAAAACTCTAAAAGCATAATATTACTTAAAAAAGGAACTGCATATTTTAAAAACTAAAATGAGCTGAAAATAATTACACGATGAGTGAATGAATATAAATATTTTTAAGACGCAGGAACCGATTTCGGCCTAAATGTGCCAAAAATTTTTTAAAAGAAAAAAAAACAATTTTAAGAAAAGAAAGTTGTACTATTAATTTATTAAAAAAGTTTGAACAAGTATATTCAGAAAGAATGTATCGATAATAGTTTCTCCAAATTTTTTCATTTAACAAAGATTAGTTTTATTCATTTATATTAATATATATACATATGCGTGTGTTTGTTAATAACTATTTTAGTTGTTATGTTAATAACTCTTATTCAGATAGAATGCGTACGTGAAGAATTTGATTGTTCAATAATTTTTGAAAGGGGCATATGAACAGTTTGAATAATTGCAGCAATAGTAACAATCCACACATTTTTAAAACATATATCTTCATAAAACTAATACAAAAATGAAAAACTTATTTACATATATAAGGGAACATTATTAAAAATGTACATCATTAAAAATATGAAAGATTAGGATAATACTTTTATATATATCCCATACGAACATTAATATTATTTTTATTTTCAAGTAGCAAAATAAATTTTTTTCAAAACTTTATCCATTTAATCAACTTAGTTCAAAATGCAACACAAAAAGCTGTCTGAAAGAGATTCAATATTTAAAACATGCTTATTTAAGATTAATGATACGATCCCCAAAACAAAGAAAAGGGGAGAAAACTTAAACCTCATTTATTTTTTGAAAAGCCAAATAAATTTATCTGAAATCATTATTATGGGATTATTGTGCATAGAAAGTAAGTTATATTTAATGATTTTCTAAGAAACATTCACCGAAAGAATTCCAACGAGATTAAAAACTAAATTTGAATAAATCGGAATGAAGACATGAAAGGAATATGTAACATTTAATTAAATACGATTCGAATATATAAATCAAAGAAATATATGAATTCATAAAGAAAACACGTTAACTACCTAGAGTTATCATTTTACTCCCAAAAAGAAGAAAAATCATTAATTAAGCTTCATTAAATCCTGTCACCAACATTTTTTCCTTTTTAATATGTTTAATCTTGCATGTTGATTCATGGATTTCTGTTTCATTAAAATTGTTCCCGCGTGTTGCAGATTTATTTCTGGTAAAATGAAGGAAAAACATCAAATAATACTGCAAGTAAAAAAGTTGTCAGGGAAAAAAGTGTGTTTCTACCTTGATTTTGAAAAGATGCAAACTTACCTTTCACTGCTTCCGTTCTCGCAGTTGTGGGTTCATTGATGAAATGTTGGGAGTCGTGTATTTCTGAAATAAATTTGAAGAAAAAAAATTTGATTAGATTCGTCGGATTTATTTTCTCAGTTCACAACTAATTAGTATGGAGCAGAATGCAAACATAACTGACATGATGAATGTTTCTAAGAAGAGCGCTAAATTAAATCTTCAGTTAGATTCAGATATAAAATATTTTCTTTGGAATTCCTTTTATGTATCACATTCTCTATATCTTATAATTTACCTTTCACTCAGATAAGCAAATGGAGTTTAGGAGTTTATAGTAACATTATGTGTCACAGTATTATTTTACCAAAAAAAATGGCATCTGAAAGTTCTAACGATTTTAGTATTAGTGATATTTTTTTTTTGATTGAAGTAAATAACTTAATGTTTAATAGAAATTTAATATATAAATGTATTCTTCAACCTATTCCAAATTTGTTATTAGTTTTGAAATGTACATAATGAAGTTTGTACGCTTCATACAACATAATCAATGAAACATTAAAAATGAAACAGTATTAATTACAAACAATATCTGTCCCGGTTTTGAAGGAAAATTTGGGGGGGGGAATTAAAAATTAAATATTAATATAAATTCATTAAATTACGAAGCGGTCATTCTGCTTTAGAACTTTTCTCGTTCTTTCAAGCAACTTGAATTCCTTCCTTCGAAAACCTCTCAAATTTTCAACGAAAACTTTTCTTTGTGAATTTTTATCCTAACCAAAGTGTTACTTAAGGGAGTTTTTTAATGATCGAAACAGATGACCATAAGAGGAGTCAAGGTCTGGCGAATATGGTGGAAGGTATTGAACAGCCCAAAAGAGTTCAAACAAATTTTGTTATGTTATTAAATGAACATGAGGCCATACATTGTCCTGCTAAAACTCGACGTCCTTCCGATTCGTAATTTCTGAAAGTTTTTGTCCAGAGTTGCTGTCTTTACTTAGCCTTATTTGGAAAAGTGAGTAGCAGTACCATCTATATAAGCCAGTAACTACCTCCGCACTATGGTGATCATTTTGGTGTAGTGGATAAGTTACTCGGCTTCGGACCCAAAGGTCCCGAGTTGTGTCCTACCGGATAAGCGTACCGGATAGCACCTCAATGGTGACCCTGGCTGAACTCAGAAAAAGGCAACTTTCTGAACTGTCGTGGCGCCATCTATCCACCGCAAATGCACCTCAAGCCGTCGCATAGTGACGCACGAATGACGCAATCTTCAAGCTGTCACATGATGATGCAACCCTCAAGCCGCCACACACGAATGACGCAACCAGCAAAGCCGTCCCAACTAGTGACGCAGCAGCTAACATGCTCGATATAGCAACTTCATCGTTCTTTCACCTAACCACCAACTCACTGGTGGGAGAGTATGTAGCGGTACCATCTATATAAGCCAGCAACAACCTCCGCACCATGGTAATCATTTTGGTGCAGTGGTTAAGTTACTCGGCTTCGGACTAAAAGGTCCCGAGTTCTACCCCAGCGGATAAATGCGCCACTTCAAGTGCTTCTATGAATTTATCGTCTTGTTGTTTGGTAAAAGTTCATAATGCAGGATTCTCTTTTTCCAATCATACCAGCCCCAGTGGACCTTCTTCGTCTTGTAAGGTGGAATAAGTTGCTTCTATCATTCCGCTTTCTCCAATATTACTTTTCATTAAGTATTATTTTAAATAATAAATTTCTTACCCCGTGTCACTACTTGTTCCAAAAATGTTGTCGCTTCGTTTTGTTTATAAAACAAGTCGCATGTGGAAACGCGAACGATCATATTTTTCTTCATTAAGCCATGAAGAATTTATACCAAAAAAAAAAAAAAAAAACCGAATCATCTAGACAAGATTCTTCAAATGCATGCATAAGTTGAATTTTCATATTTTGAATAATATTCTCCATTCGTTTTTTTAACAGGGTCTTAATTCGTGGTTGAGTTCCTGTCTGAACTTAACTGATCATCAAGATTAGAATCACCAGCTCTAAGCTTTATTAACTATTTCCACACCATCCTTTCAGCTGCGCCTTTTCCATTAACAGTACTAATCCTGGTTCCCGCTTGTTTGGAAATTTTGCCTTTCCAGTAAAAGAAAACATTAAGTACCCATAAGAAACATTTATTTCTTCCGAATTCAAGTTTTATAAAATTGTCACTAATTAACGTATCATAACCTATCTTTTCCCGGAAAAAACCTGAAATGTTATCTTTTAAAATGTGTACGCATGTCATTTGTTTTCAATCATTCTGACATATATTCAGAGCTATCATTATCCCATCGAGCCAAAAAATTGGTACGAACTATCCGGACTTAACTAGTATTAGTTGAAATAATCAGATATCTTACAAAATTGAAATAATCTAATTTATACAGTCGCTTCAAGAATACATAAACAAAATTCCCTCCTTTATCATATGCTATATATTTTTTAAGAAACTGTATACATAATATAATACTTCCTATAAATGCAACAATATAGTTCATTCAGATAGAGAAAATAGTCGTTGAATTTGCAAATCATTTCCCTAAGGACTTTAGAAATAAACTTGGTTAGCTCATGCACATTTTTTTCAGATTTTGAAATGATTGCTTCTGATTTGGTTCATACAAGCTCAATCATTGGTAAACTTTTTGGTTACAATTGATCAAAAAAGCAAGTACAAGTATTGTGTTAACATAAAAATTTAAAAATCAAAAACAAATAAAAAATACAATATATATATAGTTATACATATAAACTGCTGTAGAAACACTTTCCAATATGTAATACAATAAGTACCAAAGAAAAATTTAAAATTTTCAGTTAAACTAATGCAATAGCAATATGTTTTAACATGAATCTTTTTAGCTTTTTCAGAAAAAAAATTGATGGCTCTAAACTAGAAGATAATACTGTAATTTATTTTTGCATTAGTTCTATCCTTTGTTCTGTTTAAATAGTTTGATCAAGGCCAAGTATATTTTATGTATTTAAGATTCATGAATGTTAATGCCTTAAACTCTTTTTCAGTTCATTTTTAAGAAATTTACTCGAGTTAATATAGTTTTAGATTGTTCTTAGTTAATGTTAATTATTCATTTATTTTCCACTTTAAAATTTATTATGGGGTCTCAGGAGAGTTAATTCTGTCTCTAGTAGTGAAAATATAAACAATTTTCAAACAAGCATATTTCTTTTAAATTTAAATTAAATAATTCGAATCTTTTACACATTATTTATAAGAGATTATGGTTTCAAAAAAGTTCAAATGCTTGAAATATAATCATAATTTAAAAAATTTATAAGCATATGTAAATAAGAAATAATTTTGTAATAAATATTAAGTAATTTTTGAGTTGCGCACGTTATTTTCTAAAATAGTAGCCTTTGATGAATAAAACTTTATAGAATTATAAAATGTATCATACTCTTTAAACCCTAGTAATTTAAGAAAAATATAAATTTTGTAATTCAAAATATTTTTTTTTAAAAATCGAAATTTTTTTAAAACATTTTGAAAATGTAATTTTTTTTTATTTTTTAAAAGGAAATATAATTTATTATTTTATTTATTTAAGAATACTAAGGTGTAATAAGGATACATTTAACTTTAAAAATCAACTTATTGCTAGTAATTAAAGCTATACTTTAGAAAATAGCATGCGCAAAGTAAAACTTTAATTAATATTTCTTATAGAAATATTTCTTATTTTCATATGATTATAATTTTTAAGTTATGATTATATTTTAAACATTTTACTCTTTTCTGAAGTCCCATTCATTTAAAAATAGTGCGTAAAAGATTCCAATTATTTAATTTTAATTTCAAAGAGTTACATATATTTGAAAATTGTTTATATTTTCAGCCCTCTCGAGAAAGTTAACACCCCTTATATACAATACTTTGTGTGTTCGAATACGATTATTGCCAGTAATGTGGTAAATTACTGTTGTCGTATTGAATGGAAGATATTTTTAAAAGAACTAATGCCACATTTTTTACACTACGTCGGAATTATATATAGAAGGGTTTCATTTAACCTAAGTATATTTTATCTGTTTAGGATATTTTAAGTTGAAATCGCATTTTTTTTATCATTCTAAATTTAAAGCTGCTCCATATTTATTAGTTGAGAATAATTATTTTAAAGAACTGCACTATTAAATGTTATTGTTGTTAACAGTATTGCTTGTGTTGATTACTTAGATGACTACATAGCTTGCTTAGCTTACGTAAATTAATGAAAACAAGTATTTCTGAGTGGGTTGCAGCATAGCGCAAATACGAAAATGTCTAGAAAAAAGACATTTCGGAAGCTGAAGTTACGGGGGATAGTAATGTTTATCTTAAAAATAGTTTTTATTTTTCAAATTAGCAATTTCAGTATGTTAATTCCCTAGCTCTTTTAACTAAACACTACAGAATTTCAAAATGTTTCCTTATAATTCCCCTATTTTTTAATATCGCACAATTTCCCCACATTTATTATATATATATAATGCAGGCTAACTTTTTTTGAAGCATGTAACTAGTTTTTAGAGAATTTTTATGCATGGTGTTAAAACGTGAATATATTTGAGAAATGGTTTTTATTTTCATTTAAAATCTTTTTACGCAAAACCTCATCAATTCAAACGATATGAAATCTTAATGATATGCGAAATGAGCATTTCATTTTCTTTCAGAAAAAAAAATGTAAGAAAAAAATCAAAGGGTACATTTTATAGAAATTTTTAATAAACAAATCAGAGTTCTATTTCTGTTTTTTTACAGATGATGAACACATTCGAATGGTTTTGCTGTATATGTCGTCATATTGTATTTATGCGTGTGTTCTTCATAGATGAACTAGGTTTCTTTTTCGTATAAATCATTGCAATAACGTATTTTTTTCAACAAAAAAATTCTGAAAATTATTTTAAAAATTTTTAAGAGGAGCGAAATATTTAAATAGATTTTTAAATTGAATATAACATCTTAAACCGGGTAGGATATGAATCCATATTAAATAAAAAAAGGTCTAAGTAATCTAGCTGGAGATATTGATAAGTTTTCTTTTAAAAATACAAAAAGAAACCGGTTTCCACCAAGTTATATTTAAAACTGGAACACTAAAGTTTAAAAAGAAATAAAATAATATTGTAGTAAAATAAATATTATAAATTATTTTAAATAAATGATAAATGAGTGATATTAAATTAAAACTGGTAGATAAATAAAATACATTTATATCAGAAATTTAGGAAAAATATACTAAAATCAAATTAAAATATCTTTTACTAAACATAAACGTAAGATCCATTCAAGCTTATCTATATACATTCTACATTCCTGTGTAGTTATTATACGATTATTGTTACGCTTTTTAAAATAATCACATGTGCAAAAATCAATACATTTTTTTAAATTGATTGCATTGAAAAATTCAAAAATAAAATGATTTCCTAATTTAAGTTTTTCAGTATATTGTATTAAATTACGTATTGGCAAAAGAAGATGAGAAAAGTAATCAAAATGTAAAATAATTGCATTTTGAAATTCGTTCAGAAGTTTTTCTCTCTTTTAATTCCATTTACCTTTTCTTGACAGATTATGTGGAAATATTTCTTAAAAGCCTATGATTAAAAGCTATATATATATGTGTGTGTGTGGGTGGGTGTGTTTTGGATATTAATGTATTCCATACCTTAGTGAAAAACGCAAAGTTACGTATTCTTTCCTTCAATTTTATATTATTATATTATCTCAACAAATTAGATAAATGCGTAAAAATGAAATGGGAAGCAATTTCATTGATTTTCAGTTAGCCTCAACTCTAAATTACGGTTTTCTAAATTAGTTTCAAGAAAATATTAAAAAAAGAAAACAAAAATTAGATAAGTGATGAAAGAAAAAGTCAGTTTCATTTTAGAAATTATTCATCTCATAAATTCAAACTGCTTGTTTAGCGAAATATGGAGAGAATCCAAAAAGCATTTTATGAAAATAAGTTTGAGAATTGAAAGAAAAAAAAAGAGTTGGATGTGCTAAGTTTTTTTATTTCATATATACTTCTCTGAAATGAATAAATCCTTAAGCATTTGAAATATCTATGGTTCTTACAGCAATGTTATACATTCAAAAAGATTTGACCTGAGTTGTTATATAAGTAATTTCAACATTTTTTAAGACCATTCAATCATTAATTAATAAAATCTAAAATGTTTATCCGGCATGTGACAAAAAATATAAATCATGAAGATGAGTCGGTTTGAACAATTAAAAATGAATTTAAAGAGATTAAATAAGTTAAAAAAGCATCTTTAAACAGTATACATTTTTTTTTGTTGATAAATCGTACATGTAATAAAAACTAAGAACGTATTTTTCTGTGAGAGTTACAAAAAATATGTCAATGAAATGTTCAATCAGTAAAAAAAATTATTATGCTTCAAAAGGTTATTTTTATAGAATAAATAATAATAGAAAAATAATTAATAGAAAATGCTTTAAAATTTCAATAGCATCTTGCATTTCACTTTATTAAAATGTAATTAATTACTGTATTTATTTCTGAATATTTGTATAATTGTGACGATGGTATATTGTACTTAATTTTTAGAATAATATTTGTTTATTTAGTGAAACTTAAACTATTACTTTTGTAATTTTTTTCTTTCCTAGATTGACAACAGCCCCAAAACTTTGACTTACAAAGTTTTATAGAAGCGGCAGTTATGCTTAGTTAACAAAAAAATCAGGCTTGTAATGCAATTTTTCTCATATTCAAACGAAAAAGGACCACGATTATTAAAATAGGTTTTTGAAGAGGTATATGCACGCGGGAGATAAGTTTACTTTAAAAATCGAAATATTAAGAGTTGGAATCAAATTTAATCATTATCTTGGTTTCAAACTTATTCCATGACTATTTAATTTCAAATCCTATTTTCTATTTTCTTTATGCCAGGAATATAAAGTATTTTGTACGGAAATAAAAACAGGCAGGTAGTTGATTTTTTTAAAAATAAATTTGTAAAATAAAAAAAATATTGAAAACAATATATAATAATATTTCACATCTTAAATTTTGACTATTAAAAAGAATTATACAAAAAAATTTAAAAATAGGCATAAGAGACAGTTTTTTAGTATGACCTGAGTCAACAGCTAGAAATTTTAGTATTCAAAACAATTATTCATAGAAAAAACTGTTATTATTATTAGAATTATAAGCGATTTAAGAAACATACATCTTGCTCAAATAATTATGGTGAAGTTTAGGTAAAAAAGTAACTAGAAATTTAAACATATATCATTACACATAATGCATTATACAAAAACATATATTAATTTAAATATACGTTACTTATTTTTTACAAAGAACATATATCTTTTTTACAGTTATGTCCAATAATATATTTTGGAATTGAAGCTCAAAAACCAACACTAACATAACCCTACGTCATTATAGAGGATAAAATTAGAAATCTAAAAAAAAGTTTTTTTTTCTTTTAAAAAAGAAGCCTAGGGACTTAAAAAAAATTAAAAAGAATGAGAATCAAAAAATGTAAGAAGGAAAAAATCACAAAACAATTTATATAAGGAAAAATAAATAAAATGAACAAGTACTATAATAAATGTTATATTCAAGAGATTTGGAATCGAACCAAGGAGACGTAGCAACAATTAATGATGAAATATTATTTGCGGATGAAACAGAAAATGTGGTACGTGAGCTGATAAACTTAGCTAAATAAAAATTTATGGAAAATCAATGGCAAAATGAAGATTTAATGTCTCAGTCTTAAGTATACAAAAAAGAAAGATATCCGCAGTTATAGAATATGAATGCTGTTTCTTAAAAGAATCATATTTTTTTCAAAGGAAAAGTTATAAACAGTTTCAAAAATAAATTACAAACAATTGTAAGATATGTAACATGATATCTAATTTTAATTACCATGTTATACAGTAGGCAAAAATCTCTCATTTTGAATTTATTTCAAAATAATCAAAATGCTAAAATTATATTGCACTAATAAATAATTAAGAAATAGTTCAATTAAACCGTGCAACTATACTATTGAGAAAACCAAAATTGCTTGTTAATTGCATTATAATTTTTTAAAATTAAATTTAACAAATCTGAATTGTATTCCTCATTTTACAAAGTTAAAATTATTCAAAAAAAGTCAGAAACTAAAAAAACACTTATCACTATTTCATGATTTAAAAGCAATTGAAATAACTTTAAAAAATTATCTAAATGTTCGCTTTTTTCAGACGGAATGATTCTATGCTTTAAAAATGCTATTACTCAAGAATAAGAAACATTTTAAATATTTATTAAGAGACCGTTTGCAATATTTCTGAACGGCAAGAATATGTCATAAAATATTTTTTATAACAGAGTCTTCATAAAAGCTGGCTTTCGGTTTATTAGAACACATTATTTTTGCCCTAAGATATTACATATAGTATAAGAAAAAACTCATCATTGTCAAACCAGAAATTTTATACCCGTCTTACATGCACATTTTAAATCGCTTTCACTTGAAATTCAACTTGAAGTTGATTTTTTTCTAAAATAAGAATTATTTTTAGAATTATTTCTGAGACGAGAGTTCTATTTGCTTTTCTGTATGAATAATTTTCAATTAAATAACATTTTTCAATAATAGCATTAAAAACTAACGGGCATCTTACTACTAATATATCACTGTACATCAATGACAAAACGCAGATTTTCTTGACTAACAGAGAAGACATAAATATATAACATTACATAATCGGTCAAGTTTTTATAGAGGTTAATATTAGAATAATAAAATTTGTATCGAATTTGCACACATTTTGTAATTTTGATTACTTATTTTTAAATCCATCTACATATATAATATGGTAATGAAATTGAAATGCTAATTTCGATACAAATCAAAGTAACATCAGAAAACGCATTCCCCTATTTCAGCATTAATGTGAATTCAAAGCATTTATGAGAAAGTTTAGCCATCTAGATAAATTATTAAAAATAATTTATATCATTTCCTCGGATTCAAAAACTTCATATGCAAAGATTGATATTAATTTTTAGTTTTGGTGAATTAATTTTCCAAAGTAAATCTCACTACCAGACATTTTCCAAACACTTACACCGATAATAAAACATGTATCATTTTTTTCAATGATACTATTTATGGCCCGAACCATAAAATTAATGAGTACTCTGTATTCCATGGCATGCATTACTCTCTTTACTAGCCATTCAATGTATAATACTAAGTCTCCAATAAAGACCAATAGTCGCAGGTATCGTCATCCATTCATCCATTCAAAGCTTATGTAGAAGATGCAGTACTACGTGACTTCCGGGCAACCCTCCCAGGTCCACCCCCTTACATTCCGAATGATAATAAAGACAGCTTGTGGAACACCCATCTTCCTCTAAATCACCCGCGGGTATTTGAGCAATGCGGCGTCTTTTATAAGCATCCCCCAACACATTTCACAGCTTTTCCAATCGATTTCATAAAGTTGCTGTTACTGCTTTTTACGATGACGGTTGGGGGTGAAAGGGGAATCACAAGACTCCCCCCCCTCCCCCTCATATCTCGTGCAAGAATAAGTCGAAGAATATTGGACCGCTACCTACCATTATTCATTCACTGTTTATATTCACTTTTGAAGGAGGATAAGGAAGAAAATATACTTTTATGTAGAAACATTAAAATGTTCATAACTTTTGGATAACGGATGAAATAGATTCTGCGACAGACGATACTACAGGAGATGGTGCTTAGAAGAAGATGCAGCATGAAGGTTTCTCAGGGATTTTGAATGATTGCTTGTGGTATTCATGCCTATAGTGGAGTCCACGCCCATAAGGAATAGTGTTATTTTTATTGTCTATTTTTTAACACAAAATGATGAAAAATGTGTAGAAAAAAAAATGTAAAATGAACAATATATCTTTTAAATAGTGAAATACGAGAAAAAATGCTGCCCGCAAAAAGTATAGGGTATAAATATTTCAGGGCTTACGATATATGAATCTAAAATGTGACGCCCGTTTCACTACATATTTTACTACGATACAACCCACAACGAAAAAATGAAATTTTCTGTGAGTAGCTTTTCAAAAATTCTTTTTTTTTACTTTAGAATAGTGACTTAAAAAATCGGTCGATATAAAATAAAAATACAAGCAAAAATGAATCCATAAGTAAAAAACGATTTACCTAATGAAAAAAAAAAAAACGTGATAATTTACAATTTTTTTTTAATGCATTTAAAAAAATGTTATTTTCTTTAATACGAATGCAATAACATCTTTATATCTGATTTACTTGATTGATGCCAAATTAAAAGTATACATCGCAATATAGAAAATAAATGTCGAAATGTACTAAATTCCCAATGGAAGAAAATGATTTTCAAGATAGTATTTCAGTTTACAAGCTCCAGGTAGGTGAATAAAAATAAATTTCAAAAAAGTGTTCACATCGATACAGTAGTTTTGTTACTGTAATGGAGAAACTTTGAAACCCGATGAGTATTAAATTTTAAAATATTGTTAAATATTTTCTTTATTTCATTATAAGTAAAGTAAAAAAAAATATTTCCTAAGAATAAACAATATCTATTTTATTTTCTACAGTGGAAGAAAAGAGCATAAGTGGAAAACCGTGATAGTTGGGAAAATAATTGATCACAATTTATAATATTTAGGATGGAATTTTGGAAGAGAATTCTAAATAGGTGATCTAAAATATCTCCTAAATTACCTCCCCATGTGCACACTTGGTTTATATGTATAATGTGGGAGGTACATGGAGGTCAGGGCGAAAGAGTGAGTGGGTTCTTAACCCACACTATAAAGCAGTACAAGGGTATTTGGTTGGAGATCTCTTATTTTTGAGCCATAGATGAACCTGAGCTGGCAACCACCTCTTTGAATTCCCATACTCCATGCAGAGCACATAGAAGGGGAGATAGATAGCTTACTCCTGCGAAGCACAATTCCCCACTACATTAAAACACATCGCTTCGCTTAAGCGTTTAAAAAATGTTTAAAATTGTTAAATTTTAAACACTTAAAATATTTTTAAAATAAAGCATCAAAGTCCTTATAACTTTATAATGTATATAAGGAAAAAAATTATTCTAAGAATTAGGAGAATTGAAATCAGAATTTAAATATTAGTAAGAAACGTCTACGATTCAACTAATAAAAGACGACATGGCAATAAAAGCAAAGCTCTGTTAACAAAATAATTCATAGCGACGCTCAACACAAAAAAATCCCCATACTTTTAAATAAATAAATAAAAAGAACACTTTATCTGCATAAATTGTCTACTCCTGATTTCTAGCTGTGTGATATGTAAGAAAAAGAAGCCTCCAAAAAGGAATTTCACCACCCTTGGATAGATGAATACTTTGTTGACCGTCCATTGCCGTAAATCTGCCGGATGACGGTAGTAGTATCACTCCCCTAGGTGCAATTACGATGACCCTGTCCGCAGAAAGTGATAAAATGGGGTAGTCAATCAGTCACAAGGCGCTTTTTCTCGTTCGTTCAACAACTACAATAGGGTTCTTACCGCAATAAATCGTTTGTTCTGTCTATAGCACTCAAAGCATCCGAAGACTTATCACCCTCTTTGTATGTCACTCGATCTAATTAGTACATTCTCGGTGGAAAATGCTCACGAGGATCGAAAATCACAAAATTCTATTTTATGTTTAAGGGAGGATGTGCAGGTCATAAATTTCATCATCGGCGGAACTGCCTCTATCATAGTTAAAATGTACTCATTAAAAATCTGTCTATAGTAAATTTTTATTTGTATTTTAAATTTTTAGAGATGCTTCTAGTTTCAGCTAGTTAATTCAAGCGATATATTTTTTTCAGTAGTACTTTAAAAATTCAAGTAACGTCATCAGATAAATGCTCCCTAAATTAAGTTTTCTTTTATTTTGTACAAACTTAATTTTATTGGACAAAAATATACAAATATAAAATTCAGTGTGCAACAATAGTTATACGAGTCATTATAAAATGCTTTTACAAAGAAAGGAAATTTCAAAAGCTGATATTTTGGGATCAACTTTCCTTCAAAAATAAATATTAAAGGTGAAAGCTCTTTTTGAATTCTTTGAAATTAATTTAAGAGTATGGATATTTATAATATTTGCTCATATCTCTCAGTCTTTCTTTGATTAATGTTAAGTTGCATCTTGAAATGATTCAAAAATTAGATTTTATTTTAAAAATCGATAATCTTTTTACAAAGGGATTATAATAAAATTGATAACTCTATGTCAGCGTTTCTCAAACTATGGGGTGCGCTTAACTGCGGGTTGCGCTTTGGGGGCTGAGTGATAACCCTACAAAAGAACGCGAGCTTATCGAAAATTGGAAAATAAATGATTATTTAAAATTATTATTTATTTACTGAAATGAAGCAAAACAAAATATATCCTGACTTAAAAAAATAAAATACACATTTACACTTACATAACACTCTTATAAATATAGCAGTACTGTACAATATGTATTTGATAATTAATCAAACAACTCTAAGTTACGAACAACTCGAAGTTAAAAATTACCAGTGATCCCATGGGCTTGACATAAATAAAATTGTGTGAAAATTTTAATACATATATTGCTGATTTTGCGGACTATTGTTAAAGTCGTATTGTAGGTTTAGCGTCAAAATACATTATTATTGAATTAAATACTTCATTACGGAATGGTACGATGAAATTAGGATTGAGAATTGGGTCGCAAGTATTGAAAGTTTGAGAAGCACTGTTCAATGTTCTCCGAACATGGTAAAGACATGCTGTACTCCATGCAGCATTTAAAAAACTGTATGCATGTAACACATGCAATGGAAGAATTTTTCCATCGTGATAGTACCTTATCTCATTTGGCAAGAAAATATTAATCCTTTGTGCATTAAATTTTAACAAAGAATTATTAATTGCATTATTATTAATAAAAATAGGTCGAGTTACTTTTAAACTATCAAGCAACTTTAAAAACATCGGTAAACTTGAATTCTCATTAATAAAAATCCATCATAAAAATTTTACCTTATAGTTATAACACATCTATAATATTTTACACATAAATATTAATCATATTCTTAAAATTAAAGTTACTTACCCTTTAAATTGAAAAAAAAATAGTCCTACCAACACATCTTCTACAAAAAACATTTTAACTTCCATTTGTGCTATTTTTATACGTGGATATGACTTTGTAAAGAATAAATCACTATTATTTTCTGTGCTTGCTGAAAGATGAATAAAGCTAATAAACTTTTCCGCTGCAATGTATTGAGGAGCAAGTTTTTCGCTTTATTGTACGTTGGGACATCATATATATATATATATATATATATATATATATATATATATATATATATATATATTAGTTAGTACCATTTAAAATGATTCCAACACGTCATGGGAAAAAGTTAATGAGAAAATCAATATTAAAGGTTGAAAACTGCAGATTATCTCTTATAAAAAAAACTTACTATATACAATTGATTTACTGGAAAAAATTGAAGATACAAACATAAAATAAATTGCAAATAATGAAAAAAATAATATAATGACCTTATTGAAAATTGTATACAAAGTTACAAAAAAAGAGAAAAAATTTAGAAAATATATGATATAATCAATAATGTTGTTGGAATTTATTTCAAATGTATTTTATTTATATGTGTCTTATGTTATTCCATTTTTGCTAGAGATAACCATTTGTAAACTACTTGTAACCGTAAGAGATAAAGAATTATTATAAAAATAAATAAATTATATAAATAAATCATATTTGATTCACCTTTGATGTAACTTATAAAGATCATAGTGTCATTGTTCTTAACTAAAGTAGGAAGATTATAAAATAAATAATTTATTCCACTTTGTGATCTTTTTTTAAAAATTTGTATATTCTGAAATATTATACATCTTATGATTTGCCATATTATATATGCTAGCCTTTTTACCACCACTTTGCTTGGAATTTAGTTTTGTGGTATGAATATATATTGTTTTTAAGTTATTGACATTAATTTTGCATATTAAACTTTTGATTATATTCACAAAGCCATTCTTATAACCCTCCCTTCTGGATTTAAATAGGAAAACATTTGAATTTCTAAAACTGAAGTATATATATACATAGTTTTCGTCCTCGTAATAACCATACCTCAGGAGTCGTTTTTCCTAAAATAATTTTTTAGCTGATCTCTACTCAACAAAATGAACGTATTTGCCAAGATTAACGTCTGTAGGTCTGATAGTTCAAAAAGTAGGAAATTCTTATTTATAAATGCATTCTTACTGGATCTTTACTCAAAAAAAAGAAACATGCATGTCAAATTATAAGTGGCAATTTTAACAGTTCCGAAGAACTCATGATAAGTGACCGGTTAAGTGAATAAGTAATTGAGTTGCTATCTCCTATCTCTATATTTCTCTATATATGTAGATTAGGATAAACTCTTTAAAACTGCCACTGTTTGCTTAAAATGACGTTTATCTGTTACTTTTCTAAGGTTAAAACTTATTATTACCATTATCATTCTTTAATTAAGAAATAATCTTTAAAAAAGTATGAGCAATTTATGTATAAGTAAAAAGAAAGCCTGGTTTTGCTTATAAAATGGTTTAAGCTTTATACCATTAACGTATATAAGAATGGTATTCATATATTCGTTCATTCTTATTTACACTATTTACCGTAAACCATCAGAAATAAATATGTAATATACATATGCCCCGAAAGAAATTTATAAATACATCCAACCAAACATGATAAAAATGCCTTCAACGTTTTAATCATTGCTCAATCCATTCCTGTCTTTTGCATCAATTTCTTTTTTCAATTTTTCTTTCCCAAGTCTTAGACTTCATCCTTCAATTTCAGCTAAAGAAAAATTCTTCCAAAGTAATTTGCATAATGAAAAAAAAAGGAGAAGCTATTTATGAACTATTCTCGTGACAGCTGCTCGTTCGGTCCCATCTTATTAAAATAAAATTCTCAAAACGGTTTTTAACGAAGCCTGCTACCTGAAAATAATTTCGGCTACAAGGCAATTACTGAAAGTTTTTAATGGTTCACCATTTACCCTTAGGTATTCTTTCTCAGACGAAGGCTATTCCACCAGGTCTTTGTTTTTTCCCCTTTGCTCTCCCTTTTCTATGGATTGCTAAAAACAATGAATGACATTCGAATTCAACGCTAGCACTTAGTTGATTAGTTTACAATAATTGAAAGGGCTTTTTGATTCTGAAATCGATTTGGGAGCAAACCTGACAAGATAGTGTAAGTACTCTGGGATATATTTAACTAAAAGGAAACGAATAGTGTCTGCGTTGATTATTACTAGCTAGAAAGAATCGATGCATTTTCTCGTTGAGCTATACTTTTTATAAAAAATGAATTTTAAATAAAGAAAAGCAATTTATTATTTTAAAAAGGAAAATAAATTTTCTTTCAGAATATGCCCATAGTCATTTGTTTAATGCACTACATTTTGATAAATAGAAACATGATATAGGATGTATTGTAATTTTTTGTTGTAACTTTTAAATAAAGTTTTTGACTCTTATGAAAATTTTAACGGAATTTCTTTTGATAGTTTCTCCTTTTTATCTGCAAATGTGCTTCCTTCTTATAGTATTAATTTTTAAAGTAATTTTTGGAACAGAAGCAGGAGAGTACTTGCGTATATACCGTTGACCAATTTCGAAAAATCAAATGACAACGTCAAATCTAAAAAATGGTGCTAATTTCTGTTATCCGCAAACAAATGGAAACAATTTCCACCCATTAAAAAAAGGGAGAAGATTTCAAAAAATTAAATATAGTAATTAAATAAAACACATATACTTGAAATAAACAAAAGATCTAATAACAACTAGAATATTCCAAAACGCCTCAATTGTATTCAAAATTGCAACAAATGAGTCTATATAGACAAAATCATGTAAATACGCATCCGTACGAATCTAAGTGCTGTCTTGCAAATATGGAATGATTCTTGTTTCGCCATTTTGCTAAAAGCAATAGTCCCTCGGTTACTCATGTATTAGACGTATTTTTGTAAACGTACTGTTTTCTCTTCCATGGATAACACACACACAGTTTCGAAATTCTAATTATTCTTCAAAACAAATAAGAAGAATATTACAATTTATAATGCATGAAGTATTGTTGTTTTTGAGCATGCTCATATCAGATAGTGGCTGAGCTTGCGTGAAATCGGTACAACCTATAAAAAATGGTTATTTTATTTGAGCAAGATGTTGCTGACGTGTTCTTCCTGAAGGGAAGCAATGACAGTTGCCAGAGCCTGAGACAGATTGGACTTCTTCACGAAATAAATGACAACACACCACCTATCTTCACTTTCACAATTTAGGCATAGAACTGGAGGGGTGGGAAATATTTTCCAGTCACCTGCAGCCGTGGTTTCTGCTGCGAACACCCACCATATTTTCGAACTCACTGATTTAACGAGCACGTACTCCATGTTTGCTCGGAGGGTATTTGATGGTATCAGGCATCGAACCAAGGCCCTACGGTCTCAAGTCTGATGTTCTAACCACTATACTTCTCACGGCCCCCATTTAAGCAAGATTATTATGTTTTAAAATGGGCACAATATTTTGCTTGCGTTGGCAGCATTTTGCTACATTAGGAGACACTGTTTGATTTGGCACAATTGGTTGACGGTATAATTCATAAATACGAAACATAGGTTTAAAAAATGTATACATATATTTTTTTTAAAAAATAAAACTTTATATTATTTTTACATGATAATTTTTTATTCAATATTTCACCGAGTAATTTGTTTTTAAATGATAAATGTGAAAATTTTCATTTCTCAAAGATTTTAACCGTCTAATATTTTATTTAATTTAAGTAACTAAGAAAGAAATAAACAACGAATATTACAAGAACAAATTTAAAGTATTAAACTTTTTTTACTGAATTATAATTGTACACATAGCGTTGTTATGATATTTGATTATCATTTTTTTCTTTTACTATTCCTGTAAAAATTCAAATTTTTATGAAATAAAATTTTGCTGTAAACAGTTTTCGCAATAGGAAGGTAAAAATATGTCGAATATAACCATGTATTTGTTTGTTTTTTCAAATTTAATTCGTTCATTAGAAGTATTCCTAAATCAATTACAGAGAGTAGAGTGTTTTTAAAAAACTAACTTGCCACCTCCGACAAACAAACAAATGTAACTATCTCATTTGTAAAGAAAAGAAGCAATATTTGTTTTACCATTCAATATGCAGCTTTGTTTTAGTAAGAACCCACCTACTTCAGCATTAACTTCTGCATTATTTTTATTTTACTCAATTTTTAAGCAGCTATTCATTTTAAAATTTAGACACATAATATGGTAATGTACAACGTGAAACTGTACATAAAACTCGCATTTTTATTCAAAAACTTGCAATTTTATTCTCTATAAATTGTATTTAAAATGAAAATTGATTTTCGGAACATATACATATTATAGTTTTTCAAATTTAATTAAGTTTGAAAAACTAATATCGTCTCATTTCCATTTAGAGTAATTCTTCAATATAACATATTATCGAATCATTGAAATTGAATGCACGTGCTGTTTATCTCTGGCTAATAAATATGTTGAAGTACTTTCCCCAGAAATTAGATGACATAATGTAATAGTAACTTGGTTCATAGATTGTATTTATCAGGAAATATTACCGATATATTGTGCAGTAAATATGTCCAATAATTTAAGGATTAGTGCAAGAAACAGGATACGTGTTTTGGGTACTTAATTCTGGAGTATTACCCGCACACACGAAAGCAGTTATCGTATTGAACACAAAACGCCATTTTCTTTACTATATTCTTCTCACGTATCAGGTCAGCTATCCATTCTTTTGACAAACCATTTTTTTAATTTTTGTTCAACACAAAAGAATTACTTCTTCGATCGTTTTTTATCAGATTTCCTTTCTGTACTTACTACATTGCATTTATTTTTAAGTAGGTTTATATATTTTGGCTAAAAATGGAGTAATGTTTTATATCTAAACTTTTAGAAATGCTTAGTTTGGAATTTGTATGAAAATTTTACTAAGTTGTGCAAAATAATGATAAGAAGAGCATGCCTCAGCCATGTTATAAGCATATTTCTCATGAAATAATTCTAAAAGAACAGGTGAAAAATATTTTTTTTCTAAATCCATCACCTCTAAAAAGGTTAATTTAATGAACGTAAGCTTTCTCTAAAAAGTAGATGATAAATATGACTTTAAATTTAATTTTAACTCATCGACTTCATTAATCTTACAAAAAATAATTTCTATGAAATATTAAGTACCGTTAAGTACTTAAATTTTCACTAATGTGTTGATGGCATTTTACGACTTGATGTCAATTACTTTGGACAAGATTTTTGAATGTTTTAAGAACTTTTATGGAGTTATGTTGTTATGGGTAGACATATATTTACCAATTTCAAATCTTTTAATTAAAAAAGATAATAATTTTTTTTTATAATTCGTTTTTTTAAAATTGTTTAGAGTTATGTACAACTGAATTAATTACATCATTCTTCTATTATTTATATTATTTACATGATTACCTGTATAACCTTCTAAAATAATCTAATATTATTAATATAGATTTAAAATAAATTAAGGTTTTATTGTTCAATTTTAATTTTAAATACTTAAGTTGAATACTCTGTGTTGACTTACTTTATGTATCTATAAGACTTATTCCGATTCTCCATTCATATTATTTTAAAATTGTTATTGCTGCAAGGGTATTAATAATAATTATCTTTTAGAATTAACAACATATTTATTTTTATTTTATTTCAAAATCATGAAAATATAGAGAATTATTAGGAAATCAAATTAGCAAATACAGGAAATTGAAGTTTATGTAAATAACGTTAAGACTATTTTCTTTAAATTCGCAGGAAAATCCAATTACATATATTTTTTTTCCAAAAATTATCGTAATTTTTTTTTTCATTTTTTATTTTTTTTTTATCCATCAAAATGTTTTAAATGTTACGTTTAATCCTTTTTTACATTATTTCGATGGGTTTGTATATATTATTTGAATTTTTCTAACTTTAAGACTTCTAGAACTTATGAAATATACCTGTACATCTGTATCGTGTAAATGTAATGTATCAATTCCCCCATACACTTCTGAAACTCAAGGAAAGGCTCAGTTGGGAAATGCACTGTCGTGAAACTAGACTTCGGTGTTCTGTTTGTAGCAGATTCTCACGAACGCTTCCGCTAAACTAGCCAGTTGGCTTTCTTTTAGACACTGTTTGATATGAGAAATTTGCCTGTTAAGGGAACCATGATATAAACAAATAGACATTTCTAATTAATCAGATCTAAAGAGTTGGTAAAAATTACCTAAATGTGTAAGTAGATGCTAGTAGAGGGATAAATAGAAGCTGTGAAATTGTTTGTAATATGGCAAAAAGACTGATTTAAACGAATGTCCTAAATAAACATAACTGAATATGGTAGTCTTTCAAGGTAACTGCGGCGAGACGTCATTGAAATATACAAGTATATAATATTCCTATTTTGTTAGGGTTTGATTAAGCAAAATCACTTCATGACTAAGTTTTTTTGATTTATAATACATAAATATATATTAAAACTGCCACTATATGACTCAATTTAGTTATGTATCAACGTCACCTGTGATTACCAATCCAGCACATATTACAATATACTGCCATATTCCCCATATTCCTAATCATCCGTTTCTCTACCTCCAATTATTTTTAAAAGGAGATCAATCCAAAATAAAACAGATCAAACTAATCAAGTTTTTAGACACTGAAGTGAGTCATTCTACTGAATTGAAAAACCATAACTAGTACCACGAAAGAAGATAATACCTCTAAAAACAGCTCTGTGAATAATTTTAAATGTATTGGAAATAAGCTATTATCACAAAAAAAGATAATGCCTCTTAAAATAGCTCTGAAAATAATTGTAAATGAAATGAAATCCTGAGCTACTATCACGAAAAAAGATAATGGTACTTAAAATCGCTCTGTAAATAATTGTAAATTTTTTGAAACCATAAGCTACTATCATCTAAAAAAATGATGACTCTTAAAATATCTTTGTAAATAATTGTAAATGTGTTGAAAACATAGCGTATATTTTTATTTTTCAAAAACAACCAGATTCAAAAATGACAAAATGAAAAAGGCGGACTTAATCACACACAAAAAATTTTAAATGATGCACTTTCAAATAAACTGTTCCCTTAATACAAACGCCTAAACCAGGCATTAAAAATATTTTTCCCCAACTCACCGATCCGAACCTTTTTTACAACAATCAAAAACCCAATGTTATTAAAGCGAAATGTTAGCTTTTGATTCGATCCCCCTTTGAAATCGAAGCCGAAAAGTTACTGCCATCCCCATTAAGGAGAAACGAAAGAAAACACCATTCCGTGAGTGCTTATCGAACCTCTCTAGTTACCGAAGGCCTAATGAAAATAATAGACGCGGTTCAAAGCTTAAACCTTACCTCACGAGGCTTCGGCAAGTGCCTTGAGAAGGAACGAAATAACCTTGTTCCCCAGGCTTAGTGGTGATGTAGAGCGAATCATCCCCGATAATCTTGGAGGACTCTTCGTTTTTCTTCGACCTTCGATGGTATCGCTCTAATTGTGTTTTATAGTGGAAATAAAAGCCGGATCCAGTGAAACAGTTCAGTTGAGTTTTATGGCTTTGTGAAATGCGGGAAGCAAGCCTTGTCTCAGCCCGTAAACTTATTTCCGTTTAGCGTGTTTACTTGATAGCAAAAGTTGAAGAGGCACGTACGGGCTGTTCTCACTGCGGACAGTGTCACTAAAACAGGCTAAACTGTTCAATCGTGCCAAAATCAAACATTAAAAAAAAACAGCTGTGCTCTATTAACAAAATGAGTAAATTTCGTTTTTGAATTACAATGACTTATCTTAAGATTCTTAAGCAATTCACACACACATGAAAGACTGCATATGATTTGTAATATTTATTCAAACAATTAAGTTTCTAATTACAGTATTTAAGCTAATTATATAATATCTAAAATAACATCTTGAGTATTATATTATAATAATAAAAAGCACACAAACACACACACATAGAGAGAGAGAGATCTGCTTGCACGTGCTAAGCGACTTTAAATACATAACTCTGATTTAAACCTATAATTTTAAAAAAAACAATGAAAAATGGCAAAATGGTATTTCAATAAATTATTTTCTTTGGAAAATTAAAAGATGAAATGCCAGAGTTTTTTGACAAAACGACAGGAATTTCATTTCTATTACATTCCTTTTGAGCCTTCAATTACTGCTGTTATTGGAGGTAGTAGCCTAGTGGTCAAAGTAACTGTCTCGTAGCCGGTGCTTCATGAGTTCGAGCGAAGTACCGCTGAAGACCCGCCGTAAAGGGGAGTGATGTACGTTAAATATTTCGAGAGCTCTAACGTCCTCATGTTCGTTTGGTGTGGGAGTTAATAGAGGATGGTGCAAGCTAAGGTTTAGTCGTCACTTGACCATGGTTCAGAATTATGAGGTACGTTAACAAAAACCGTCGAGTAGCTGAACCGTGCGACGTTAATATTCACTCAATCTAGTAATTAAAGTCAAGAGTTGGAGCTTTAGTGCACTGAAGATCCGCAGTGTAAATGAACTGATTTACGTTATATTTGTCATGAGGCTCAAAATTCTTTCGCTAGCGCGATGTGGCAGGCTGGAGGAAGGTTTTAGCTCTGATGTCGTATTTGTCATTTGACAGAAGCTCAGAATTGCGCTAATATCGACTTTGTGTTCCTTTATATAATTTCTATTTATCATTACTGCATTTGCTAAAATTTTCTTTTATTATGTACTAAAATTTAAGTTCTCAACATTTTCCAATAAAGAGCATCATATTGTAATATCATTCCAAAGAACACTTCATTAAGTTTGATTACAAAACTGTTTAAATTATATTCTTAAACCGAATTTTATTTCATTGTTATTTACATGTTAATAACCATGCGACATTAAAAACTAAAAACACATATTACAAAGTTGGAAAGATGCATTTTGTTAAAAGATACTTGACATGAAATTCATGAGGGCATTTTCAGAAATTGGCAAAATTGTTAAAATCAGAATAGAAAGCAAACGAAATCGTATAAATGAAATTATATATACATAAAGCGAAATTCAAATACTGTAAGAGATATAGATTTGAGTTAATACAGATTGTATAATCCTGGTTCGAAGATTAGGCCTAAATTGAGAAATATATCTGATCAGAGTATTTGTTTTTCTTCCAAACAGTTTATTACTTAGGATATTTTGCTTTGAAATTTATTAGTTGTAAAAGTGTGTAGTTTTCTTTTCTAGCACTGCATTTATTGTGTTTGTAGCTTGTTTGTATAAGAAGCTTATTTCACTTTGTATATAATGTTTAGATTTTAACTTGAAATGATAAATTTTGTTTTCGTCAAAAAGACACAATGTGCTTACCTATGTGTTACATTTGCAGTATTCAAACGAGATAAATACATAAAAATTTGTAGTATTTTTATATCTTTCTTAGATATACTACTAAAGAAAGGTGGAAAACAGCCTTTTTACCCATGGAGCAAATGTTTGTGAAAGTTGATAAGATTAAACAGAATAAACAAAAACAAGGATCAAAAAAAAGTTTGGATTCTGAAGTATAATACTACCTATTTGTTTTCTTAATATTTCAATGCATCTGATATTATTTTTTTTTCTTTGCAAACTCAATAATTAACTAATCTGTCAGTTTTAAATAAAAAATTTGGCATCTGTTGAAGTGTCACAAATGTACACAAATCTAACTCAAATGTTAATACATATTGCAAAATTCGTGTACTTCATAATTCTCATAACAGGGATATACAAAAAAACCTTTAAAAAATAATTGTTCTGACTCTTTATTCTTCTGAACAAAAAACAATAACAAAATAATAAGGAACAATATTCTTTAATAAAAAAATTGAAATGAGTATTACACTTTTAGAATATATTTATGCTCATCCATTAAGTCTATTAAATTACGTCTAATATCGTTAACAAAACACGACGCAGTAAATATTTTTATATAGCAACTTTCTATTCTTTTCTTTTTAAACAAATCTGCAACACAGTTTATTCAATTGAATTTTTGTTAATACATCAGGATTAAATGCAAATATTCTACTTTTTGTTCTACTTGAGGAAATATGAAGGGAAAAAGTACAACTAAAAACAACAAATGAAAACATTCATTTCATTTCCCATGACGGTAGTGCGAAAAAATAGTAACAGATACGATTTGAAGATGAAGAAACCAAAAAAAGTAATAGTTAGGATTTTTAACCATTTTATTTTGCTAATTTGGATTATTCCACCAAAAGGCACAATGAAATCCGAAATCTATAAAATAGTAACTAACGCTTAGAAACAATGGAATATATTTTTCACAGATATTCAAATTGCAGATTAGAATACCCGCAGGGAGTTCATTAACATTTAATTTTGAGATAAGAAGATAAATATTTCTAAAATAATTGGCAAGCGAATTACTAATTGTCTTTTAGTTTCCCGGAATATTTTTTTCTATTCATAAGAAGAAACGTATCATTTCCAAAGATAACATTTGATACAAGAGATTTAAATTTAATTGTGCAATCAATTGTAATTTGAATACATTTTCATTTAACAACTCCAATAATAATTAACATAAGCCTACAATTTTAATTTTAAAATGTTTCAAGCTAAAGGATTATAGCTTGCTGCATAAAGTCATTTTTATTTAAAGTTACAAATGTTTGATAATTCTTGATAAAAGATAAGATCAAAAAAATAAATTAAAATAAAATTAAAATAAATAAGAATAAATATAAAGGTTGATTAATAACTGTAGACAAATGATTCATGTATTTAAAAACAATAAGAATAAAACTAGATTTAGAATAATGCTGGATTGAATTACGAAGTGCATATGAAAAATTAATTTGAAACTAATTTTAAATAAAACTCCCTTGTTTCACTTATATAAAGTCACTGAGAACTATAAATGAATGACCTGATACTTTTCAACTTCAGTGAAGTTGGAAAGATGGTATCTGAACTGATACTTTATCTCCAAACTTCCACACCACTCTATGTGAAATATAATAATATGCAATTTAATGGAATAAAGTGTTGATATCATGATTTGGTTTGCATGTCAGCCCCGATCAAGAAGTATTCGACTTTTAAATAATGAGCTTTAATGAAATTAGATGTGTATAGGAACAAAAAAAAAGTAGTATATTAAGAATAATGTTAGTTTTGTTGATTGTAGTAAATAATATTACTAAATGAATTGATTCATAAAGTTTTTATGCGATTTGTAATAATGGTATAAATATGTGCAATTAGAATATTCTAAATGGATGGCAAGGATGGTAGATGTTACGTTTGCCGAAAAAGCTGACATGTACGGCCATGCAAATGACAACGTTTTCTCCCCTTCAATTTTCAGTGGTACAAGCTTTGAATCCGGCAGACTACCTTCTTCGCCTGAACTGCCAGTGTACAGCAATGTGCTCTGTAGTCGAACTTCATAGTTCTTGCGCTATTTAAAGATGAGGTGACGCTTACACGTAAATGTGTTTTTAATACGCGCAGTTCCCATGTGTGGGCAACCAAGAATCCACATACAACGTGACCACATACGTATCAACAACGGTTCTGTGTGAATTAATGAGATGATAGCGTCAACGAATTTTGATTGGTCCATACATACTCTTGACGCAACTTAATGGTATCGGAACAGGTGTTACCAGAACTGCTACAAGATGTTCTAATTGTTATTCACAACCACGTGTGATTTCAAAATGATGGGGAGCCAGCCCACTTCAGCACCGATGGGCACACTTACCTGAATGCCACATTTAAGGTACGATGGATTAGGCGTGGTAGACCAGTCCCATGGCCACCCCGATATTCCGATTTATCGAGCCTCGTTTTATTTTCTGTGGAGACATTTTAAGAATCCTGTTCATGCCACTTCACTTGACACATATGAGGAACGCATTGCTAAAATATCAGAAGCTGCTGCACGTGTTCATGAATACCTGGCATCTTTGATCGTCAAGTGCTCTAATGAAACTATCAAGCATGTGTCGCTACTGGTGGGCGCATTTTCGAACAAAGGATATTTAGATTTACCTTCACGGGAAATCAACGGTATAGATTAGGTTCCATATCAAGACGTGTGTTAGAAAAAAATATATATAAAACAAATATCCATGTGCTCTCTTATATCTTAATTGAATACTTCTATGCATTAAATATTATATATTTTTTCTTTTTAAGCACGTCAATGATTTATTACATTTATAAACTAATTAACACTACGCTAGTAATTATTTTAATGCTATTACTCAATATCACACATAATATTCCAATATTCAAGTTAATATGTATTTTCTATTAACTGATACAAACAATCGTATAGAACTAAATAAATTTCTGTATTTCATCTATTTTTTTTTTTTTTTTTTAGAAAAGTAAAATGAAGTTAATTCTTATTTAACATTCACAATACAAATTTTATAATAACTCAAATTAAATGTTAAAAAAGTATAAAAATACAATCCATGTATTCATATAGAAATTGTTAAGAATGCATGATCTAATAAATTTTTAATATACATTATGTAATTGGGAAATTTATGTAATACTTATATAACGAAAGTATACTAATATTTTCATAAGTATTAAATTTTACAAAAGAAATCGATGCTACAATAATTCAAAAATAAATTTTGAAATAAGTACATCTAATTTTGTTTGAAAAAAATTCGAGTATTTCCCTGGAAACAATATTTTGTTATAATGAATTCAAAAAATATTAGACGCAGCTAAAATATTGAATATTCTGTTTCTAAGTTTATTATTTTCAAAGTTTTAAGGGAATGTAAAAACTAAATAAATGCAGAAAGACGCCATATATTTTCAGCATGAAACAAAATCGAGTAAACACTGCATAATCCACGTTCCTCTTCAGTGTTTGCACACGGGTAATGAGCAGAAGTAGACAAGAAACTCGGGCTTACAAGAAACCCCGAAAGAGAGTGGAATGAAAATTGCACACAATGGCAAACATTCACTCAAATATAAATATTTAACAAAGAGCAAAAGATGGTGTTTTCACGACGGAGGCTTTGGTGGAAGACCAAGCTAAAGAACGTCGCATAAAAGCAACTTTTTGACTTTCAGAATAATTCAAATCTAAAAGTTAAGCTATTTAAAATCAGCTGAATTTTTTTTTTCTGTTTAATGAACATTAAGGGAAAAAATTAATATTTATTGAGATGTGATGTAAATAATTTACATTTAGTGAACTGTAATGATAAAGTACCTATAAGAAAAGGAATATTTTTTTTATTTTTTTTAAATTAATCGCATTGTTTCCATACAAAGGGAATGTTGTTTACTTCTGTAAACAAATAATTATTTATCTAAGAATGCTTTTTTTCTGTTTGCGTGGGAAAACCATTGACCTAATAGGTTAACAGTAATACATAATGTGTTTAAATATCACTTGCTACATTTTTAACACCAGTTCTTTTATCAACTAATTAGGGGGGGGGAGTAAAATCATGTCTGAAATCAAACTTTACACCCACTTTTGTAAGAAAACTAAAGAAAAAGATTTAGTTTTTTGAATAAAGAAGATAATTAAGGAATATAGGATATGTTTTTTTCATTAAGTTACTTTTGAATTTACTTTCTTTTGGAGATTTGCTGCTTTATTCACTTAATAATCCACTCAAACTTGAGAACTAGAAACAATAATTTATCAAAAGAATGTAATTTTGAAGGGGAAAAAAAACAGTGTTATACAAGATAATTTTTTTAAAAAAAATAATGTGATTTTTCAATTTAATTTGCTTAACCACAGGCTATTTTCTAGGAAAATCAGTTTATAAAAATTTCAGTAATATCTACAAATGCAGACATGATTTAATTTTTGCAAAATCCTCTCACCCAGTGTTAAAAAAGTTAACATCACTTTTCAAGTTTACATTCGTACATTTCAATAAAGAAATATTTCTGTCGTATATAAATTTTCCAACTATTTATATTTTTCTAATTATTTCTAGCTATTAATATTAAATATAAGAGCATAACAATTAGTTATGTGAATAAAAACTAATTATTGATTTCATGCCAACATGTTCAATCTAAACTGAAATACTTTTTTGCCTTAAAATTATATGAAAAAATTATTGTTCATTTAATTATGAATATTTGTGACAACATGCATGTCTTGGGATTTATTTACATCTGAAACTAAGATAAATAAGTCTAGAAATATTTGTTCTCATTTATTTTAGACTAACAATGTAGTCCTGTTAAAATTTTTAAAAACATACAAAAAATGGAGATTTTAAATAAATTTTAAAGATGAGGGCCCAATTGTAGTCTTTAAACATTTTTAATTCTAAAAAAGGGGGTTTATTTAAAGCTATTTTCTTTTTCTAATCATATAATTGATTCTAATCTTTTCAAATTGTATTGTAAAAAAGGTTCAAGAAAAAATAGTTAAAAAATCTGTCTTCTGTCTACTGGTAAATATTTTATTAATTTCCGAAAAATTTCAAGGATATATAAATTAGTGTTCTACACGTAAATGCATCTAAAAATTACATTTAAAAAAAGAATCAACAGTGTTGAATGAAAAATTTTAAATTATAGTGTTTAATATGTGGATATTTAGAGAAAATCAAATGAAAACAAACATTTTATAGGGAAATGAATTTATATAAAACATAAATGTTAAAAAGGATTGAAAAAATATTGCAGTAAAATATTTTTTTATTTTTAAATTTGATTGCAAAATTTATATATTCTATCAATTATTGCTTTAAGTTAACAATCATCAAAATGTTTTGCATATTTTTTAAAAATATTACTACATAATACAATATGAAATATGAAGTTTTCATACAATAAAAATAAGTAATTTAAAATTTATGCTAACAATATGAACGAAATGTTATCAATAATCCATTGACTTAAATTATTTCATGCCTTTGGAGAATTATAATCAAATATATGTGAATTTAGAAAATTCATATTCAAAATATGTTTCAAAATTCGTTTATTACAAATGAAACTAGTATTCAAATATTTTTTAGCGTATAATTCCATTTCAGTTATCAAGATAAACTTGTTACGAAAATTAAAATAAAAATTTATATTATACAGTGGATAGATAATTATAATATTAATTCAAATAAAACATTTCATACATTTTCTTGTTAATCTTTCAATGTATGTGGCAGTAGCAGACATAGTCCAAAGCGCTCTTAACTCTGAAAATATTTTGTACTCGAAGCACATTCGAGTAAAAATCTTATCTAGAAGAACTAAGAATCTGAATTGCGTATTTCCTGGCATTAATACAAATGGGAATAATTTCTTGTCTTCACAAAACAAAAGGAAATTTATGTGACTCCAGGCACATCAGGAGTGTTGTATGGGAGACTGCATCCCAATCGAGAGACGGAGAGAGATGAGCCTGGCTTTCTTTCCACATACTAGTGATGTGTGGAAGGTTCAATCACGCTATCTTATACTAAGACTCTTTGAGAAAGTATAACTCTTGATAAGTAATGATAGAACAAAGAACAAATTCATCACAGCCCCTTTGAATGTTTTTGTATGGATATATCAGTTGGAATCTACTGTATATACAAGGAATGTGAATTCGCGGATAGATTTGTACCTGCCAGGTTATGTGTTTGAGTCCTGGTGCTACTAAAGAAACGTTACGTAGAGTAAATGATGTATGTCTGGAATGTTGGGAATTAACTTAGATGATAACCTCATCGCACAAACGTGTTGCAAAATATAAGGTCCGTTGTCCCAAAACCTCGTGTTGTTTTTGAATGTGAAGTTATACTAACTAACCATTAGATATGAATATCATGGTTCTAAAAAATTTGATTTCTTAACTTGTGAAGAATAGAAATGATAGTTTGTTAACAATTGGAAGAAGTTACTGAGATATTGAAGCGATATATAAATATCCCCAAAATTTATTTTTCTTCCAAAATCACTTAAATGAAATACTTAGATATGGAATAGAGATATAATTCTAAAACTTTTTAATGTAATTGCAATTCACGTTTTGGTGTGGTAAATGTTTTAACCTTGTGATTATTTAAAATTATTCTAAAACATTTCTTTGGGTTAAGATTTTTAGATGATCTGTTATTTATTATAATAATACAGCTTTCTTTTTAATTCTTTAATTTTATTCAAAACTATACTGCAAAAATTGCTTTAAATTCCCATAAAACATATTTTTTGTAACGTATCCTTAAAGTCTAGTCTCTATCAAGCGTATAGTACACAGTTTTAGAAACTGTGAAAACTGGAGGTGACAGAGGGATATATTTGATACTATTCAAAAAGTTATATTCGCAGAATCTGAAATGGAAATTAAATAGAAAAACCGGGGGAAAATTGGACCTGTGCATTTTTGTGCTTGTTTAAAAAAAAATTAATATATATTTTTTTTCTATAATAGAACTATGTAGGCAACTTATTCCGTTCAAAATGAAAACCGACTTTCCAAACATTTGTAAGACAGAACATGAGGATAGACTTTTGATTTAAAAGAAAGATTATTTTCAAAAGGTAAAATATTTCTTAACGAAATGTACTGCAAAGCTTAAACTAAATCTGATCATTACATAAATTGCATTTTCCTATTAATGCACTTTAAATGAATCTGATAATAAATATTTTTTGTTGTTGTTGATTAAAAATAAGACCTGTTCATGAGATAGACTCTTTGCATTGACTTTTGAATATTTAGCAAACAAAAAGAATAACCAATCTTTGACATCAAAATGTAATGCTTCTTTTTCCCATATTAGGTTAAACCATTCAGTTTTTTTTCCCTGAAATTTACGATGTTTTTACTATGTTCTTTAAGTTATTGCTTAAATTTAACTCTCATACCTTAAAAATTTAAAAGAGGCTATAATATTATTCTCTTTCCTCTTAGGGTTTTAGAAACTAGATAAGGCAACTCATTGTAAATGTTTATGAATACAATTAGAGCGCAATAAAAGCAACTCTTTGTGTATACTAGGTAAAGAACCTACTATAAATTTTAAGTCAAGAGTAAAAGGGAGTGCTAAGAAGTGACGCCGAGGCCTACATGTTCTGGTGTAAAAAGATAATCGAATCGTATCTCATGAAGAAACAGAAGATAAACTTTCATTTAAACACATCTCATTCCATCTCATCTCATTGCCCTTTTTAAAAGTCCATTCCCGGGGGTGAAGCAAAAACAAACAAAAAATAAGCTTTGAAGCAATTACTTTTATTGGACTTGAATCCATTAAGTTGAAGGTCCACTGCTCTCGGTCTAAGAAGTGGGTTTTCGTTTCTTTGTACATAAACTCCGATGTTTTTTACAGTATCTGTAAATCTCTAATCACAATAAAATATATTTTCCATCCCTTTTAAGCTAATTTCAGGAAAAAAAATTGGCTCCTAGAATGGTTGAACCAAGAAAAAAACGAAAAACATATAATTTACACGAATAGTTGCTTTCTTATTTCTTTTTCGCATTTTCGGCCGTTATTTACCCCGGAATACTTAAATCACAATCTCGCTTTACGGCTGCATCATTCAAGCGAAACTAAGTCAGTTATTATCCCTCTACTACAACTGTTTTCGGTGAAATATATTCCGCTATTGTTTGAATTCTAGCACATTAGCCTATACATGACTTTCTATTTATCTCATCATGCCGTATCATTTATTAAATAACACGGAGGATGTACGCTAGAAACATTCCTTGAAGAAACATAAAAGTGAAATTAATAATCTACATATGTATTGAATTTAAAACAAATAAAGTCAGTTTCTATGTTCCTCATAATATGATTCTTTATGATTAACTACGGGGATAGCAAATCGATTTTTTTATTTAGATTAAAGTTTATGGACATGTGATAAAACTTTTAAAAAATAAAAGGGAAAAAATAAATAACAATTTCATAAAATTTATCTTAAACATAGGCTTTTTTTTCAAAAAAATTCAATCTTTGTGGAAAAAGGAGGCAATTATACGTATTAAATGAATTTAATCTGCTACAACTCCTTGAAGTGACATTTTAAAGTAAATAATCAATTATTTAAGTGTGCACACAGTTAGAAATAACAAACGAAACAAAAACTAGTTATTTTATACAAAAAAATACAAAAATCAAAATAGTTCTAATATGATGAATACTGAGATATTGTTCTATCCACAAATCGAATTTGAATCTAAAGGACTATTTTAGTCCAAAGGATAAATTTTATTTCCTAAAACGCTTTCTAAGTTCCAATAGTTTGCATGTATTCCTTGGATTGAGATTTGCAAGTACATGATTGACAAAATGTACATATAAGTCAAGAGATAAACTGCAGCAAATCTTTCAAATTATATTTTATATACATCATATTATAATAATTAGTTATAAATTATTGAATCATATTAATTTTTTTCTGAGTTTTACTATTACCTTAAAATAGAAAGTTTAAAAATTTATTGCGCGAGTACATATAAATAAGCAATATTTAACAATATATTCTAAATACTTAAAATTACAATTTAATGTTAAATAATTGGCAAAAAAATCAGAATAAAGTGGATTGACCTTGGAAATTAAGTACGGATATTTCTAAGTCTTAAAAAATTAAGGATTAAGTATCAAAAAAAAACTTATTATATGATTGTGTGAAATATTTATCCGATGCATTATATAATGTACATATCAAAAACGTTTTCAATTCTACGTTTATTTTTAATGGAAATTTTTAAATGCGCTATTTTGTATGATATTGTATTCTGTTATCGTACTATTTTGTATGCTATCATTGCAGTATTTTGTGTACTATTATTGTACTAATTTGTATGCTATCATTGCAGTATTTTGTGTACTATTATTGTACTAATTTGTATGCTATTATTTGTCTTTCAATATTATCGCCAGCTTCATATTATTTTTTATGGAATAAAATTTATTTTGTAATTTTCACCACGTATGGGTAATTAATTTTGAAAATATTGAAAGTACTCTCTAACATAATGACGAAAAACAATAATCAATAATCATCTTCCCAAAAGTTATTTTTTTCACTCATCAAAAAATGTACTTCCATCAATAACTAAAATTAAATTATTGATCAAATGCTTTTTTTTTAGAATGTAAAGAAATAACTTTTTTTTAAAGTTTTTATTTACTAAGTTTGCCTATTAAAATAGATATATGTGAAATATATACATTATAATTCAGTTTCACTAAATAATTTTCAATGCTAAAGAAACTATGTGCATGATAGTAGCATATTCCTTAGAAGTAACTTTTGTAAGTCCCTGGCAACAAAGTTTATTTAATCAACTTTGTTGTAACCAAATTAACGAATTTTTCAATGAAATTAAATTAAAAACTTTCTCAGATAATAATTTCTTATAAATGTATCCTTTATTCTACCGGCAAATACATAAAACAATGGTAAAAAATATAATAATAATTAATTTTTTAAATAGTAAACGTTGGATATATATATTATATATATATATATATATGTAGATAACTAGATTCATATACACATATCATGTGTGAGAGAGAGGGAAATAAATGAATCACAAACTTCAAAAACAAAAGTATCCGTATATATATATATATATATTCACACACATTTCTACTAATCTTGTTAAAAATGTTAAGCAAAAACTTTGGAATATGGTGAGTAAAACTATTTCAAGAAAAGTACAATTTACAGCATCAATAATTTTTCACACTTTTTTGCTTAATATTGCGAAAGAGTGGTTTAATTTTAATTCTGGCATCCTAATGAAACACTTTATAATTTATTTTTCTTCACCTTTCACTTTAGAATCTTACAAAAATTTTAAATGTAAACAGAATTTGAGTCAAAAATTGTGTCTATTACTTTTAAGATATTTATGTTTCAGACTTAGTTTGTATTTGAATTTTAGTGAAACTTTATCTTAATTTGACGATATAATTTTATTAATAAAACATGGCAAAAATAATAATATTTACGACTTATAAAAAATAAACCTTTCTTTAAACATTCAATCTAACACAGCACACCCCAAACTGTGGGGCGAGAGTATATTGAAAAGTCGAAATATTTGAAATAATTTTTAAGTCACTAAATGAAGCAAAACAAAATAAATTCTGACATAATAAAAAATTAAATCCATATTCACATTGATACAAGATACTCTATCAGTACGGCAAGAAATATTTGAAAATTAAACTATCAAAACTAAATTAAAAACAAATTTAGTAATTACTAATGACTTTCATGGGCTTCTTATGTACAAAATATAATGCTTATCTTGATAATTTGTACAGTTTATAATTAAAGTCGCATTGCAGCTTTAGCACGTCGAATTATATTAGTATAGCATTCAATACATATAGTTGTTGTAGAGGGGGGGGAGGCGATGAAACTTATGACTGAAACTTGGGTCTCAAAAATTGAAAGTTGTAAAATCACTGTTTTAAGATTATAAGTTAAAGCATTCAAGTATGACTTTTTAGTTGTACTAGTAATGCACATGATCGCCAATTAGATGTATTACGAACTCAAATGCTTGTAGAAAATAGGAGGAATAAGTAATAGAGAGTGATAACCTCCGTATCTCATTTAGTTTATAAATTTGGTTATTAGAAGGGTATAAAAAATAAGTTTAAGTTTTTAAACCACAACATAAATATTTAAGATCCTAAATCATTTTTGCAATATATGTCTATAATATTCTAGAAACAAGTATTACAAATTACTGCCTCCATACTAGTGGCATATAAACCTCACATTTCATAAACCATCTTTTTTTTAAAAAAAGGATAAAGGGAGTCATTTTTTAAAATAGAGTATCATAAAAGAAGTATTACTGTTATGCGTTTGACATGCGATTTGATAAATATTCAATAACTCTCCATTAGGCGTGGTGATAAATCAGTCATCTCCTATTTCTTGCAAATAAGAGGAAGGAGTCATCTCGGCGAGAAGCTAGAACATTACTGTTTCACGTAACATCTCGTTCAGGGGAAATCATTTTCTTTTATTATAGAAAATGAATGAGGGGAAATATGTAGGTTTTTAAATAAAAGAAAACGCGCGTCATTTAACACGGAGCTTGTTGTTTGCAGCTGTTATTATGACTTTTTACCTTTTTTTACTTTTCGAGACCATTTGGACGTTGTGCCATCAGTTACAGATTGTATAGGAAATGATTTTGAAAGTTTCGGTATAAAATAACAAAAGGATGCAGCGTTTAATGTGATAAAAATTTGGAGAGCTTCTCCCGGAAAGCGAGTAAAAATGGGGGGTTTTGGTGTTTAATCATAAAAACATTATATTTTAATGTTGACGAGGTAAGAATAGGGAAATATAGTTGTTGAAATAAATAAATGCGATTGGTTTATCATTAATGCAATAATGAAATATATATTTAATAGTTAAAAAGGAAAATAGCTTCTGTAGTAATGTTTATTAGAATTGTCAGGATCATTCAACTGGACTTCATATTTCAGAAAAAAATCTCTCCTGAATTTATTGACCCCGGATCAAAGTTAAATATCCTATTTTATACCTTAAAAGGGTGTAAAATTTCTCATAAATAACGTAGTTTCTAAATAATTGAATGCATAGCAGTTTCTTAAATTTTCATAATTAAAGTAATAAAATGTTGACATTTACAGAAAAGTTTTAACTCTTATATCCTATAATTAATTTGTTATATCTTATTAGATAGACTTTAAAAATACCCTAAATATTTCTATAGCTAATTCAAACTTATATGTTCCAATACTTAAAAATTGAAGGATCAAATTTAAGAAAAAATAAAATTACAAGGGGTGATCAAATGAAAAGGTACGAAACGACATAAAAATGAAACAGTTAAATATTTGCATATTCCGCCAAGGGAGAATATAGCGAGACATCTCGGGATGCCATTGGAGACTCTGACTGGGATCGGATCATGCGCGGATGCCCGCATGCGCAGGAGAGAGCAAAGGCTCTTATAAAAAGCGGCGTCCAAATGATGCGAGCACAGAATTACTCGAGCACAGAAAAAGCATTAACTCCGATGTGTACTGTGAGACACTCCGACGCCTACGCAGGTCCATCAAGAACAAAAGACCGGGACTGCTCACTGTGGGTGTGGTTCTGCTCCATGATAACGCGCATCCACACGTCTCCAGAGTCACACAAATGGAACTGGACAAGTTCCAATGGGAGACGTTGGACCATCCGTCCTACAGTCCGGACATGTCACCCTGCGATTTCCATGTGTTTGGTCCACTGAAGAAACACCTGAAAGGAAAGCGCTTCAACTCGGACGACGTACTCAATGACACTGTGAAGGACTGGGTCTCGTCACAGCCACAGGAATTCTGGGAACAAGGAATCCTGCGGCTTGTTCATCAGTGGGATCGTTGTGCTCAGGCCTATGGTGTATATTTTGAATAAAGTCTATATTTGTACCCACCGTGTCGTTTCGTACCTTTTCATTTGATCACCCCTTGTATCTTGTGTGTATATAAAAAAATAATTTTAAATGTTTTCAGAACTTAAATTAAACTAAGTTCGATTAATAACTGGATTTAATTAGAAGGGTTGTGTATACGATTTTTTCAAGTATATTACTTATATTGTTTTTGTTTGTTTTTTAAAAAAATGACAAACTGTACGTTACGGATGTATTGGACCTGTTACCATATTGAGATTAGCCTCATGCTTAGAGAGTGTCGCTGTTGAAACATTGAAGTACAATCTTGTAAAGTACAAGAGTGCACCATTCAGCCTTGCTCATAAGTCTAGTTCTTCACTATTGAAATCAGAATTTTAAATGTTTGTTGGAATCGTTGGTGTAGCTCATAGGTTACCAACCTTTTTTGAACTGGCGCCCCCTTTTCTAATAAATATTTTGATATCACCCCCTATTCTATTGAATATTTCGACACCGCCCCCTCCCACTCAAGCGAAATAAGAGTATACATAATACATGGTGAAAACAAGAGTTAAGTTTAAAAAAATATCCTATTACTAAAAGTATGTATTTTTTTTAATTTCTTTTTTTTTTCTGAAGTCCCAGTTTTTTTACTTGCAAATCTAAAATATCTATTGCCACAAATATATTTAAATGTGTAATATTATATATTTTAGTCATATAGGTAGGATTTTGTTGGAATTTAAACGCTAATGAAGTTCTTCATTTAAAAGAGTGGAATAAAAGGTTCTTAGATTACCAGTTATAAAGACAGGCAGGGGCTTAGAAGATACGAAGTAATTCATAGTAAACTATTGCTTACAAAATAAATATAAATTGACAGTTTCAGCCTTTATAGAATCACTTTAATTCCTGGTTAACATATTTAGTTATGTTTCTTGGATAATATACGTAATGAAATGCAGTGGACAAAACATGTTTCCTACTGCTCACAGACAAAGACAACACGTGCACTACAGCAATTAAAATGCACTATATCATTCAATTTAATGTACTTCTGAATGTAATGTAATCTTTTAAGTTTTTCATCCACTTCTCGTACTACCGAAATATCTGAATTTTCGTACATGTGTAATGAAATGATTTAAGTACATACAATCAACATAAGGTAAACAGTATTAAAGTTTACTTTTGTTAGTACATAATCAGCATGTTGTTTTAGTCTTTTTTGGTTAATCTGCCCAAGCCCCTCCGTGCCATCTCAACGCCCCCCCCCCTCCCCCTGAAAGCCTCAAACGCCCACAAGGGGGCGTTCTTGCCCACGTTGAGTACCTATGGTGTAGCTGTGTCACTAACTGTATTCTTAACGGATGTCATGAGGTTAATCCATGGGTAGCCAACCAATCGAAAAAGCTTCTAATAAATATGGATAATCCAGGATTTTGTCTTGAACATTCTAAAATAATCAGATAAAAGTGCATTATGGACCTTAAACGTTAGCTGGCATATGGGAATTGTTTCATTCAAATTTATATTTTTCTGGCTACACTGACTTTCCCTAATGTGTCATTTTCCCTTCTTCAACAATCTTTAACTACGCTAATGTAACTTTGATGGCTGTACGTGACTATCAGCTATGATACGATGCAAGGTAAAAACGTCTTTTCTGAGTCCGCTATGAAGACCAGAGAGAAACCTTCATTGCAGACGACCTTAAGTCCGTTCCACGAACACATTTTGTTTGCCATATTAAACAACCGTTTTAATTAATTTTCCTCGTTAAAGTATGTAGGCGTAATTATTGTGCCATATGCCAATATTTTTCCTTATATCATGTTCACTGTGTGAATGACAGCTATGCATTATGAATCAGTTACGTAACTCGATGTGTTGCGCCCACTTTACGATTTGCATCTTTTTTGGGCAATTCCTTTTTAGTGTTGCATTTTATCTTTCATATGTTTGAAGTATATAGATTAAAACCAAAACTAATGTTTCCCTCTCTTAAAATTTTTTTTATTAATAATTATCTGTATACTTTGCCTCTAACAAAGAATTCGAATTATTGCAAGTATTATTCTGTAGACTGATATATTTAATATTAACTATGTGCAATGAATTTCTAGAAAAAAAGTAAAATAATATAAAATTTATTGTGCAAGGTGAGATTATAGCAAAAGTTCCACTTTCAAAAGGGTTGTAAAATAAGAGTCTCAGGTCAAAATGACTTGCAATTTGAAGTGAGTACACTGGAAAAGAAGAAAAATGGTATGCCACAAGAAAAGTTCCAAATTGTACTAAAAGAAAGCATTGTAAGTGGTAAAATGAAAATGGGTTCTACTACATGTGGAATTTTGAGTCGAATTACGATGGCTTTGGTATGAATTGCACATCAAACCAACTGTACTGTTCAATGTGTATGATTCTTTTCGGTTTTTTGACGAATAAAATGATTTTCAAGCCATTCAACAGTTGTTGTACTGTTATTAGAAAGTCGATGCGCAAATGCAAAGGCATACCATATTGGATGGGAAAAATCAATTTTTAATTGGCTTTGAGCCAAAACAGCATACAAAAGTATCATTGAAAACGCCAATGTTTTTTTTTCTTATGCCAAGAGTAATTTTTCCTTTCTTTAAGTATATTCAATGGTTCTTTTTTACAGCATTTTGAAAATGTGTGTTGTTTTGAATTTAATAATAATCAATCTATAATTTGAGATGAAATCAATATGCAATACATGTTTATAAAATATATATTGATGAATTGTAATATAATTTCCACTTACTTGTACTTTATACGTAATGCTTTAATTATTTGTTAAAATATATATATTCTTCTCTAAAAAAAATTTTCCTGCCTGTATGCAGCGGCGTATCGTTGGGGGGGCCATAGGGGGCAGAGGGGGCCATAGCCCCGGGCAGCAGACGAAAAGGGGCGTCGGCAAGCACCGCGATATTTAAATTCCAAAAATAAATTCCAGGCTGTAAAAAAGAACCCTTTAGGTCCGGCTCCCTGGGTTTATAGGGAATATTTTACCCAGGGAATTGTGATAATGTTGAGAATTTTTTTAGCATCTGCCCTCAGTAGTACCAGTTACGAGAGAAGCTTTTATAAACTAAGATTAATCAAAAATTATCTCAGATCAACTTTGTCCACGTTAAGACTAATAAATTTAGCTATTCTGGCAGTTGAACATGGTATACATATTGATATTGACAATTGTATAAAAGATTTTGCTATGGAAAAAAAAAAAAAAAAACACGAAAAGTGCATTTTTAATCAAAATAAATTTAAAGCCGTTTTTTTTTTATCCTTTCTAATTTTCTTGACTAATAATTAAAATATAGAGATGAACAAATTTCCGGTCTACCCCAGGCGACAAAAGCCCACGCTACGCCACTTGTCTGAATGATAACCCTTACAAAAGTCATTTGAACAGGTTTCTTTTTTTACATTCTCCTTTATTTAAATATAATTTACAAATCGAAAGAAAAGATGTAACATGCTTGCAAAAACTCTTGAAAATCGTTTTCCGAGTGCTACATTTATTCATACAAACTAATAAAAAAGTTGAATTTCACATCATGGTCAAATTTAAAAACCATGTAATATCTCCTTGTTACGCCAATCGTACCAATCTAATGAGTGTTTCAAATTATCGCGACATGATTAAAGTGTTTCATTCGTAAATTGAATTTTAAGAGGGAGATCCTGTTTCATTTCAGAGCTGAATATAGAACAAGTTGAATATATTCCAGACAATCAATCAATGAATGCTTTTAAGAAGAAAAAAAAATTTGAAACAGACGAATCATTTCGTTGGACGAAAACGATTATCAAAATGGAAGAAATAAATTAGTTTATGTTCAAAACTTCAAAAAAAATCATTTTAGTTTCAAAAGAACATATAACTAGAAAAGTCCTGATAGAAATTGGATTCTCAAGTTACTGATTTTGGAATGTAACTATTATTGGGAGAAAATTTGGTTATTTTAAAAAATAACGTTTTGAACAATGATTAGTTTCCTTTGAGAAATGAATAATGAAGTGGATCGTGGTTACATAAGGAAGAAAAATTATTATGAATCGAATCCTGCCCATGATGAAAGGATTTTTTTATGGTGTGAAGATTAGAATTTTTTTTCCCTTCAAAATTCAATATTTCCACAAAGGGGTTGAATTTTCGAATGAAAGGAAAAAGACTCAATTTTGGTTACATTATATTAGACTCGCTGTATAAAATTAATATCTTACGATATAAATAACCAAAAACAAAATAATTGTTAAATGAGTACTGAGGAATGAATGGTATACAATGTACGTTGCATCATATTTCGTTATCCCAACATTCCCCACATCATGGAATCAGTGCGATCCAAGCTTTTTTCCGTCTTCCTCTTTATTGTACACAGTAATTTAAACAGTAGATATTTTTTTTTAATTTTAATTCTAAAGGTGCAATTAAATATAACTAATATTTTTTCTTGTAACTATCAATGTGTACTCTCCTCAAAATAAATGTTAAAAAGTATTTAAATAACTTTTTCACATAAATAAAAATTAATTTGATTTCTTACCATAAGAAAAAAATTTAAATACTAAAACTCCAATCCCCTTAAGGTCATACTTAACATAAAAAATTATTTTTTTTAAATTTTGTTTTCCCCTTTATCTAAATACCACAAAACATTTTTTACACGTAGGTACGTTTTAAAATTCTGAAAAAGTATTTGATAATCCGTACTGTTTAAGCTAAATGTAGAATTAAAACTATATAAAATGAAGGCCTTCATAGAATGAGGCCTTTTGAAGCCTTTTTTTATAAAATTATATAAAAAAGGTTTGAACAAAGATTGCAAATAACCTCAAGCATGACATAGATTTTAATTATAACAAACATGAAGTGTTTAAAATATAATCATTCGTGAGGGAAGGAAAACCATTAAATTCAGATTTAATAAAAAGCAGCAACGGTTCTAAACAATATTTACGAGAAATATTCTTGTACGTCATAAAAATGTTATTTTCCAAATTTAAAAATAAAAATGAATTATTTTCTTTTCTATAACTGTATTTCTTTTTTTTTTAAATATTGCGTATTTTATTTGCTTATTATTTTTTCGAGCTCCAATCTGTATACTTCTAGCAACCAAGAAAATAATTCAATCCAGACTCTGTCCCTCGGTGCTGTCTATAATGTCTGGCACTGTGTGATGTGTGATGCTAGTGCGATATCGGAAGAGCTTTGGCAGTTCCTACATCAGCTAATTTGAAGAACTTTCAGGTTGGTTTCGATTTATTGAGCTTTCTTTCCTTGCAATCGATAGTCAACAAGACTGGAAGGGCAATCTATGACTCGTCCATCCAACAAACTACATTGCACAATCTTTCTCTTGAGTCATTGAGGTAAAAAAGACGTATTTCTTCCTATGGCGGATAGTAAGCTTATCCAATTGTATAAAATTTATTTTTCTTCACTTCAGAACTAGAAGTTCCCCTTTAACCATGAGCTATAATTAAATGTGAATAGATATATTTTATCCCCTGTTCCTTTGAAATTATGGCGGTTTTACGACTAAATTTAACAAAAAAAATTCCCAGAGGAGTTTAGATCAGAAGATTTAATTAAATGTGTGGTTGCAAGTTTTAATTAATTTAAATTGCATTTACATAGATTATTATTCAATTTTAATGGAATACATCAGGGAATGTTTAGTTCCATAAATGCTTCTAATATGAATAGTAGAAGTTTATAAGCTGTGGTAACTTAATGTGAAGTGAAGAATATATGTAAAATATTTTCTACTACATAAAATAATATTAACATAATTTTACATAATCTAACATTTAGAATTGTTTTAAGGAATATGTTTACTTAAGTACAATGTTATTCAAACACCATTTGTATTTTTTAAATAATACATCAATGAAAATTAGAAATCAGTGTTAAAAAAATGTCAAGTAATTTTGAAGTCACATAAAATGTTTTGAATAGGACAAAATGCAGATTTCTTTGTATGAAGTTTATTTATCAAGTCAAATGTATTTGTTGCAAAATAAAGCAGCTTGAAAAATATGACACAATAAATAAAGTTATATTTAAAAATCTTCTATTGACAGAATAAAACAAATTTCTCAAAATTTGTACAAAAGAAATTCGCATATGCGCTACTGAATTACATTTAGACTTAAGGAATGTGATAAACTTTACAAACCAGAAAGAACAAAATATAGTTTTTTCTTAAGAAAAAAATATCTCGTGAAAGCAAAATAATAAAGTACATTTTTTTAAATAACAAAAAAAAAAATCATTTTAAAATTTGGAAATAATTAACAGTTTTGAATCCTATACTGAAGTTTTACAAGATCCTACAGTTTTGTTGTCTTCTCAAATAAGAAAAATGAATAAATGATTTTAAAGAATTCATATTAGAGAATTGTAAGATCTAAACCAAATCTTATCATTTTTACACTTGAAATGAATGAATCAATAAATAAAGATTAATTAGCATTTGCTGTCTGTTAATAGTTATTTTAAATGCGTTTTATTTTATCTTGTCACTTTTTACGCCAATGTAAACTTATAATATATTGCTAACTAATATTAATACATATTAAAGCATAGATTATTTACTTAAGCGTTAAAATACATTATACACTGATCCGATTTATGAGAAACTGTAATTAGACTTTCTTATGATAACAAATTTAACTAGTAAAATTTACAGATGATGTATTTCAATAATTATTTGTAAGCACATTGTTATAATGCATGAAGAAATATAAACACACATTTGTATATTATTCCTCATACACTATTACAGAAACTCACATTAATATATCCCTAAAATTCAAAGTAAAATGCTCATACATTTATTCTAAATAAAACTAACTACATATTTCTTTTACCGTACAAATTGTACGAAACTTATTTTGGAACAAAGTATAAAACTTATACAAAAAAATGAAATCCACCTATACAAAAAAGAAAGAAAAAAATTGAAAAAAAATCGAAATTTCAAAGTAATAATATTCCACGTGTTGAAGAAAAGGAAGTAGGAAAGAAAAACAAAATAATAAAGAAAGGAAAATTTATTTTCCTTCATTTTACAACACAAAATAAAAATGCTATTTTTATTCTTTACTTATCTTGGAACGGTAGCGAAATCGTATTTTTTTACTAGAGACATCTTTTGTCACACCGAATTTGTGTCAAATGTGATGACATATGATTGTTCCATTTTTCTTTCGACAACTATTTGAACAACAAAAAACTTCTATATACAACTTATGCAAGATTGCGAATAAATTTAAAAACTAACTTAAAATTATTAACGCATATGAGTCAAGGCATAAGCAATGTGAACGGATATTAATGTTCAATGAAAAAAATTAAATTCTAAAATTCAGTGAAACATTTCTTAGGAAAAGCACTAAGAGTATTTGTATCCAAAGGAAAACGTCAAATCAATTCTTAAACTAGAAAAGTTTAGTTACATACATATATGTCATATACGTTTGTGTGTGTTAGAATTTTGTAAAAAGACAAAAAAATGAGGATTTTTTCCCCTTGGAATTAAGTTATATCGTAAATATATATATACATTTCTTTTTAGGGGCCTAAAATGCTCCTTAACAATAAGACTGTGGTAAGTATACTTACCACCAACTAACCGTAAAATCCGTTTACCGAAAATTTGTTTACCGTAATCCGTACGGTAAAATTTGTTAAACACAAAAAAATGAGATCGAAATTTACGGATGTGCATACGCGATATACAGAAGCGAGGCCTTTGAAAATAAACAAAGTATGATTATAAAATGAAAAATTGGCCTTCCACATCTTACACTATTAAAATTCGAAGGTAAACAAACGTATCTATCTATCTATCTATCTATCTATCTATCTATGTGCGTCTATCTTCTCACGAACAGAACCACACAGAAAGTCGCGGAAGGTACCAAAATATCGGGAATTTTCCGGGGAAGCCGTATTGCCCATTTATATTCCGATATTGTAATTAGTTGAAAAGATATTAATTAAAAACCTTAAAACGCCTAATTGTTTTACTCCTGCCGGTTGTTTACTTGGCGGAACTTCCCTTCCGTTTCAGCCGAGCGATAATCTTACGTTTTCCCCCATATAAAATTGTCATCTAATTTTCGGTGTCGAAATGAGACAAAAAATAATTACAGAATCGGAAAGATCATTTATTTCGCCACGACACGGTATAATTTTTTTTGTGAAATAACGATATTTTCCATTTTTTTCGAATTTTTTAAAATAGTGTTAAAACAGATGCGTTTTTATGAAAATTATTTCTAAATCGTTGGGTATGAATTACTTTTCGTGTTATTAAATCGATATTCTACACAAATTAACTTCAAGCCTTTCTCTTTTAGATCCATTCATTTAAAAAATAAAATTTCCAAAACTTTTTTTTTAAAGAATTTTTAAAAAGTAGTCTTAATTTTTACTTCACATTGAATAACTTCGTCATTTATGAAGATAATCTCACAAAACCTTTTTTCCGTGTGTACAGTAATATTATCCGTAACCTATACGAAGATTGAAAAAATTGCTTCAAAATTACGGATTTTAAAAAACATTTTGTGATTTTCGTAAACTTATGTTTTTCTGAGAAATAAATTAAAAAGTAGTAATTTGTACATATTTTATTTCAAAGTACGTTATTTTTGCAAATAGCTGGTGATGTTTGAGAGCATTAACGTAAAAATTACGCCCTTAAAATAAAGGTAATGATTTTTTAAAATACGCGATTTTACATTTAGCCAAACATTGGTTAACTGTCTGGTGGCGGAGTGCGCAGAGCTCCCGCTACACTGAAGACTATAACTGCAGCACTGCCGGGCGCGGTCAATGCGAAGGAGGATGTCCGACACGCAGAAACCCGCCGGTCGCCTTTTTTCATACTTGTCTTAAATTTTTTCTCCTACTGGACATTGCGTCGCCACACATCATTACACACAAAAAGGAAATATTCTGAAATATATTTTAATTCTCTCTTCTTCAATGATTGAATTCACTTGCTGCATCCCACTGATCTGAAATTTACTTCATTTTCAGTGCTGCCATTATGTAAGCAAATGGTATGTCACAATTAATTGCTAAATGAGCATTTTTAATCAATTTTATTAAAAATAATTAATAAGTTAGCTTTTTATAATATACTTTTTTTCGCAGATACGTGTTTAAATAATTTTAACACAGAGTGGAATGAAAAACTATAAAATTAAAATTAAAAAAATTAAATGTTTTTATCAAATAGTATTATTTTCTTTTTGAATGTTTTTTTCAGTGGAATTTTTTAAAAATAAAATGCATTCAATGCATTTCTGATATTCATTTAAAATATTTATCAGTATCAAAATTTTTGTTCTCTTTCATAAAACTTATAGTTTACTTTAAAATAATGCGTAATTGCATGAAACTTTTTTCCCCCGTGTCGAATATTACATAAAATTCTCACAATTTTACTTCAAGAATTAAAATAGTAGTGAAATTTTGTAACATGAAAAATTTATACTTTCTGTTCTTTTTTCAGCATACAACTATTTTTAAAAATGCTACAGTTTCGTTTCCGAGAAAAAACTATCTTTCTTTAAAGAATTTTATAGAAAAAAAACAACTTTTTTTTTTTAACAAAACAATGCTGTTTTGCATATTTTATGATTTTTTCTCATATGAATCAATATCGTTACGTTTATATAAAAATGATTTTTAAAACTTTCAGAATCAGTGATTTAAAAAATAAAAAGCCGAAAACTTTTTTGAATGAATTGTAATAAAACACTCAAAATACTTAAATCAATCATTTAATAATTTCTTCTTTTATAAAGGTAATTGCATGAAACTTTTTTCTCCCGAGTCGAATATTTCAAAAAAATCCTCACAATTTTACTCCAAGAATTAAAATAGTAGTGAAATTTTGTAATTTTAAAAATTTATACTTTCTGTCTTTTTTTCAGCATACAACTATTTTTAAAAAGACTACATTTTCGTTTCCGGGAAATAAAAAATTGCAACGAAAGAATTGGAAAGTGAGTGGGTGATTTTAAAATTCACCCTGTTTGCCTATTCGAAAATTTTTGGTGACGGACCTCGAAATTTTCAACCATTCTCAAGTGACGAGAACGACACCTGAGCTTTCACCCATCTTTAATAATTACCACACCACACCAACGCAAGAACAAATTTAGAAAAAGGGATTTTTTATGACATAGTTAGAGAAATCACTCACATCGCGCGCATACACACACACACACAAGTGTTATCGGCCTGAAGGAAACACGAAATTTCCATGGGGATGAAATTATTCACTCAGGAAAAGGAAAGAATTGGAAAGTGAGTGGGTGATTTTTAAATTCGAACTGTTTGCCTATTCAAGGGTTTTTGGTGACGGACCTCGAAATTTTCAACCATGCTCAAGTGACGAGGACGACACATGAGCTTTCACCCACCTTTAATAATTACCACACCACACCAACGCAAGAACAAATTTCGAAAAAGGGAGTTTTTATGAGATTGTGAAAGAAATCACTCACATCGCACGCACGCACACACAAGTGCTATCGGCCTGAGGGAAACACGAAATTTCCATGAGGGTGAAGTTATTCACTCGGTAAAAGCCCGTACAACGCCGGGCTAAGCGGAGAGGAAAGAAACAAAGAAATCAAAGTAATTTCGGAAAATAATATTGGAAGTGCTGAATTTGTGAAGTTGAGTGAATATTAACGTCCCACTCTTCAGCAACACGAGGCCTTTTAGGGACGGTCCGCGTAATTTTGAACCATGGTCAAATGACGTGGACGACACCTGAGCTGGCACCCCCTCTCATAACTACCACACCACACCAACGGGAGGACGTTTGAGCTCTCGACATAATTTACGTGCAAATCTCCCCTACACGGCGGGTCTTCAGTGGTACTAGGATCGAGAATTTGCGAAGAGAAGGGAAAATGTTAAGCAACAAAGCCATGACACGCACTCACGGGACATGCATTCACATCGTACGCGTGAAACCCCACAAAAGTGTTGGCGTTAGAATAAAAGGAGGAAATTAACATGGGGATTAAGTTATATCCTCGGTATAAGCCCGTGCAACGCCGGGCCATGAAAGCTAGTATAGATATAAATACTGTTTATTTAAAAGAAAAAAACTTTCTTAATGAACTTAAAGGGTTGTAGTTATAGAATTATCTAATATTCATCTTTAAGTTTGGAATAATAATCGACTAAATTACTTAAGAACAAGAGACATGGCACACGTGCATTTCAGGTTTGTTCCTTAAAAAATGGTGTGTTTATTTATATATTTTGTATAATAGTAGAAGTGTTTTAACCTTCAGTTTTATGAATCACTGTTTGATTGCAAAATTCGCAGTCCCTTTTGTTAATGTAACACTGTTATTGTAAGCAATTTCATATAATTCCTTAGATAAAATGCTCTAATTTTAGTAAAATTTAAAATATGTCTTATCCTGAAGGTCATTTCAAAAAGAAACAACATAGCAACACATCAGAGTTGAAAAATTGATAATATTTTCATAAACCTTTAGTACATAATGGACAGCCTTTATGTTATCTTTTGTAAATATTTACCATGTTTCTTTTTCCATTTTAGTAATAATAATTTATTTTTCTGTTCGCAATTTTGGAATATTTTTCTTAAAATATACTAAACAAATCTAAAAATAACAAAAAAATTCCCATGTTTCCATTTTGTTTTTAAAAAAAAAGTTGTCACAAGTAGTCGGATACCTTAATTTTAAGCAATGAGCTAGATAAAGATTTATTTTTATAAATCAATCTAAGTTCCACAAAAATTTTAATGTAACATTTCTATAAAATTAATAGCCTTATAAGAGGTTGAAAGAAATAAAGCTTCAATCTTTAAACGTTGTTCTTTACCGGGTTTATGTCATATTTTTACTGCTTGCATTAGTTCAAATTCAATTAATTATTGATGACTAATTAAATATAAACCATCAAATAACTAGATTTGCTTTATAGTGTGTAAATAAAGCTTCACTGCCAAAAAGTGTTCAAAGTATCTATCAGCACAATACATTTCTCATTCAATTTACAGCCCAAGTGTTTACGCGATGAGAAACACTTATACACTAGAATGCCAAAAATCAACCCTCGAGAACAGCAACTTTTGCATGAAATATAGATAAAGAACGGCGTGTTGATGAGGGGCGCCTCTTTGGATGAACCCCATGCCAAGTTCTTGGGAAAGAACGAGGTTTTTCTTCTGCATTAGGCGATGCAAGAGGGCCTCATCGATTCCGATTGGGCTTCTTGCCCAATCGATTCCTTTCAATATACGAAGAAAGGCTGAGGAACATTCATTCTTCCCGCAGAGGAATTCGATAAAGAATATAAAAGAGTTAAAAAAATCCGTTTTACATGTGTAGTGGCTTGAGTCGTACAAGCGAGTTTTGCTGCTGTTTTCAGTGAAGGATGGAATCGGTTTCAAGGGATCGGTTTATGGGAAAAAAAGTGGCTGTTTTAAGGATCACTACATGTCTTCGGATTGCAAGTCTTAGAAAGAAGGATCACTTGTATGTTCGGAAGAATGGTCTATTCTTTTGACTGTAATGGGCAATACATTTTAATCAACTGTAATGTCTTGGAATGGGTATTGGTTTCAGGATCAATTCGAGATATCAAGGTTAGTTCACTGTGTTTTAACGACAGTGAATGTTTCAAAAGATTAATTCAATCTGTTCACTCATTTATTTACATTTTAGATCTTATTTTTATGCGTTTGAAAATTTTAGATCTGTTATAATTCTTTCATTAAAAAATACAAAAGTAAAAATTGCTGTATGTTCTATTTATTGAGTTTTTTTAATTGCACCACTCGGAATGTAGTTGTTTTCCATATTTTTGAATAATTTGTTGCAACTTATGCTTAAGAAATGAAATCAGTGGTTGACTTACTGTGCCCTTTTAAGGAGGTAGGTTCATGAATTTCGGCCCCCAAACACATTTTTCATTTTTCCCATTTTAATAAAGTATGAATTTCTACGCTTCTAATGGTACAAAAATTATCCTCCTACGTGCAGTAGAAGTATTTTAAATAGTTTTTTGAAAAAGTTTTACCACCTGTCAAAGTCTACTAAAAATCCAATACTAAAATCCATTTTTCTCAAAACTAACATTTTTACCATATAAGGAACATTTGTTCATAAACTACTGCATTTAACAGCTTATAACTTTGCATAATTAATAATCAAACTCTAATACATACTTTAATCGAGGGAGTTTTTCAAAAAAATATTCTGACTTAATTTATATCATTAAACAGCATGAAATTTAACTGTTTTTGAAAAAAAAAAGAAAGAAAAAAACAGATTTGTGCAAAAAAAATATTTTTTTTAAAAAATAACTTGACATTATATCCATAAAATCTTTGATTAAAGTATGTATTATGGTCCAAAGAATATTCAGTAAAAAAATTGGAGATTTCTATTTAATAGCTTACATTATTTTATATATAGCTTACATTAATTTCAAATATGCCCATATATGGAGAATAAATATTAAATGTTTGTCAAAAAAAATAAGCAGTAGTAAAAAATGTCTATTAAACACTGATATAATAAAAAATATGAAATTGAGAAAACACACACTTACATATGGAATAATTATATATATATCGAGAGAGAGAGAGAATTTTCAATTTAATTCAACAATAACTACATTACTAATAGCTGTTTTAGCACTGTTAACGTACAACTATTTTTAATACTAAAACAAATGAAATTCCCAGACAAAAAATTCATTTAAAACAATACGAGGAATTTCAGATTAAAAAAATTAGAAAAGAATGACTTCGTAGAAATTTGAGAAATGAAATATCTTATTTTACGTTTTATATATCATAGAAAAGTTAGTATCACATTTTTTTTTCATTACTGTTTTATTCACATAAAACCTATAAGTATTTTTAATGGAATGATGCATAACATATCAGAAACAAAATAAAAATCTGTTTTAATTTATATGGTAGACACATCGGCATAATCTCATTAAAATATGTTTTAGAATTCATAATTTCAAATATTTTGTCTTCCAGAAATTTAGTGACATTTTGCATGGCATAGTTTCATTCAGGTGAATTGATACTTTTTTCGAATTAAATTTTATTATTTGACAAACATTTATATACACATATTATAACGAAGGATTATAAGTACATTATATGAAATATACTAATTATATATATTTTTAAAGCTGGCTGGAATATTCCAAGAATAAAATGAGAGTATTATTTTGAGTTTAGGTAAATTATATTGTTAAAAGAATTATGGATCATTTTTGTTAAAAAGAGTGCAATACAATAGTTTAAGAATTGGAGGAATTCTTTAATAATAATATAGTTTTATTTCTAGGTAGGAATAGAAAAATTCTGTTTAAGCCTTTTCTCATAATTTAACCAAATTCATCAAGATATGTGTTAAATTCAGTTGAATTTTTTTTATTTTAAAAATCTCTGTATAAGTTGTCATTTTTTATTTCAGATATTTTCACTTATGTTGATAAATCTCATCTACTTAATTATTAATGCAAATTATTGTTCATATTTACTAATATTTAAAAAGATATTTGATTTCTTTTGGAAATTTTAAAATAAATCCAACTTTTATAGCGTTGAAGCCCATAGGAAGCAATTAACTTATTATTTACATCTTTTCTTAACTCTCTATTTTTATCTAAACTCTGTTCTTAAAAAAAAGAGAGAGAATCATAGAAATAGACTCCTGTTGGAACTTAGGAAAGTAATGTACATATTTTTTATTTGCATTTATTATATGTACATTACTTGTTTAAAGTTGGTGTTGGCAGAAATTTTAGTTATTATATTGTAATAAATTTTCATCCAGCTATTAATATATTTCTTGCCTTTTTTTAATTACTGTTTCAATTCCATGGTAACTGCATTAACTGCATACTGCTATGTATGTAAAATAAATCTAAAACATTTTTTGAGTGTAAAGTCACAAAGTCATTAATTTTGTCTTCTAAAACAACCGTTAAAGATATTTCATTTTTAATACTCATCAAGTTTAAGTTATTGTGCGTATGTTGTTTTTTATGTTTGAGGCAAAAACAATTATTTTGCTTTTTACTGTTATGTGCTCTACGAAATATACTCCATGATTTAGAAATACATATGTTAAATAAGAAAATGTTAATTTTTTTTTTGGCAATTACAGACTATTTCATACAATATATTTTACTTTCGAAGCAGTACACAGGGGAAAAAAACTCATCAAAATAAGCTCGTCTGATTTAAAAATACAATAGAACTGTTACTGTATTAGGGGGGAAAAGCGAAATGAATAATTCATTAATTGGAGCTCATACTTAGCATTATAGTGAAACTGACGTACAAAATACATTTAAATATATTAAATTGAGCTTTCAAATGAATGAACATATGTTTTACACTCCATTTAAAAAGCTAATTACTTCTTGAAGTAGACAGGCTTTTATTAGATGAACAATTTTTTAAATTCTTTATTGCTAACAAATTCAAGAATATCTGTTTAAAACTCCTCATTCATTACAGCAGTTAGCTTGTAATGCTGAATGTAATGAGATAGAAAGTAACGCATCTACAATTAGAATAGATATTCAACTCTGTAGCATTGAATTTTTAGATGTTGAAATATATTTCTATCTAGGTATATAAAATATTCTGTTCAAGTTAAAGCTCTTTTGAGAAATTAACATTTTTGAGATTTTTACCTGCATTTATAGTAGATAAAACAAAAAATCATCATCTATAACAGCGAAAGTAATTATTATACAAAATAAGTATTGAAATTTAAATTTTTTTTAATTTTCAAGTATTACATGGTGTTACGTCTAGTATAAAACTATCTTTTACCTGTCTTTTAAAACTGCGTATTTTAAACTGTAGTCAACGGGACCCCCGAAGTTCGCTGCGCCCTAATAGGGATTCCACGAAGATCTCTTATTTAATATAAAGATTTCACTCTTTTACAGATCTGAAAAGCCTCACGAAAAATTGAAAGATGTGCCATCCTCGACTAAATCACTCAACTGCTCCATTGAAAAAAATCTACTAGAACATGTACTTCGGTCAAGAATATTAATTCAGTTTTTTTTAAATTGGTTTACAAGAATAAGTGCCTCTTTCAAACTTTTGGGGTCACTAACAAGAAAATTTTTCCGAGTTTTCTATAAAAAGGTCTTAAAAAGTTCTGACGCTGTCCTTAACTACATATTTTTCTGAAAGAATATTTTTCCGTTCTTCTTAAACTAAAAAATAAAAACTGAAATCATTTGCAAATAAAAAAAAATCGGAATTCACATTGCAAATTTCAAATTATACACCCAATATAACAGCGCTTGTAAAAGAGAAATGTAGCACTTGAAAATATTTTAATTAATGCAATTAAGTATTGCACTTATTTTTTTAAATTGGTGTGTTGTAATATATATATATATATAGTTGGATCTCCATTTAACATAGTCTCAAAATACAGAAAAAAGGTTCGATGTATGGAAAATTCTTTAAATGGAGATTCATCTTTTAATGTACTTTAGAAACCACACATAAAACAAATTTTAAATTCATAAACATGGCATAATGTTAAAAAAAGTTATCATTCACACTTTTTTATAAGTAAATCTTCCTATAATGCAAAGAAAACACGGAAAAAAGATACATTATATTTTTAATTTCAAAAAATATATATCCTGGAATATATATGCATTTTAATGACATTCTATAATTTTATCCTTACAAGTAATTTTATACATACATTATTTCATAACCATTAATTCTAAGCAAACATTACCGCATACATCCTTAAGTTTAATTACTGATAATACTGATTATGGCGATTGTGTTGCTCCAGGTGAGTTACACAACTGGTAAAACCAGATCAAGACCATTCATCATCAGAAAATGGGATAAAAGAGACAATAGTTTGAAATGTCCTGAAATACTTTAAAAATAGCGAGAAATATCAAATCACACAAAAGAAAAAGTTCGGTTGACAGAAAATTCACTTCGCTATTTGGTGGTGATTTTAAGAAGAAAATAGTAAAGTGTTCTAGATTCCAGAAAGAGAAAAATTCGCTAAATAGAGGTTCATAAAATAGAGGTCCGACTGTATATATATATGTAATCGACGTTGGCCGTTGACATGATTTCTTTAATAACATGATCACTATTGTTGAGGGTTTCTTTGGCTGGGATTGACGAGGCATTCCGGTGATTAATTAAAACTATTTATTTCACAACTTAAACACATAAAACATCACAAGGACGACACATAACATAGAAAACGAATGCACAATGAGCTGCAGCCGGCTACATGTTTACGCAGACAAAATATAGAAGCGAAAGGGAAAGGTCTCCAGGAATCTCGGTATTTACAGGCTTCTCAAATCACATGATCTGAGTGGGTGGATAGGTGTAGTTTAAAATACTCTCGTTAGGCGGCGGGTTAACTTATTACTAAAACGTTGGTCCTGAAGGGATGGACCTGTAGTGTACTTTCATAATATCGGATCATCATAAATCACCATTATTCATAATATCGGATCATCGTAAATCACCATTAATCATAATATCGGATCATCATAAATCACCATTAATCATCATATCGGATTCTTACCTTTGCCACTCCAACACACATCCTCCTAAAGACCATTGGCAATTAAAATATATTTAAAAGGATTATATTAGGGGGAATTATTACACACACACACACACACACATATATATATATATATATATATATATAAACAAAATTCACTGGCGCTGCAGCCCGTGAGGACCAAGGCCCACTCCACCTATTTAAGGGTACGTGAACATGGGCGCTGAGTGGCAAAAGGAAATGTTCCAGTCAGGTGGTCAATCTGATGCGAAGATCCCAGTATTTATGTCCTAAGCAAACTGGGTACTCATTTATCGACTCACTGATTGGATGAAAGGCTGAGTCAATCTTATCCAGCCCTGTATTTGAACTCCGAACATGTGGTGGGGAAGCACTGCACGCTACCACTGAGCTTCCGGGCTTTTTCTCTCTCTCTCTGTATATATATATATTACTAGTGAGAAGAACAGTAATAGATACTAGCCATATAATTATAAGAACAAACTCATGGTCCGGGGGAACCAAGAATGCACGTTTAAACAATGTGTTTTTGACTGGACAGCTCCCACCTGTAATTCGGTGAAATGTAATTTAACACCTGTAATTTACATAGTTAAAAGAAAAAAAAAATATTATAAACGTGTTTTGTCATTATAAAATAATAAACACTAATGCCAATTTAACAATATTACCGGACAATTTAATAACTTACTTACTAATATAGGTTTAGAAATCTGTATAAAATACTGCTGAGATAATAAAACTTCTCACGTCTACACATCACCTAGTTATTACTTCTCGCCAATACAGAAGAATATGAAGAGTACATATAACGCAGCATAAAAGTAAAAATTAGTAACAGAAAATCACATATAAAACAAAAGTAAGTCTATATACATAAAGCCCAGTGGCTGAGAGGTACCGTATCGCGATTCCACATCACAAGTCCGGGGTTCAAATAATTTGCTGCGCAAGGTCGACTCAGCTTTCATTCCTTCAGTGGGTTGATAAATGAGCACCAAGAGCTTGCTTGGAAACAAAACATTGGTGGTTTTCGCATCTGACTGGCCACCCGATTGGAACATCTTCTCATGCACCTCGACGCCTATGGTCACGTTTACCAAGAGGGGTATAGTAAGCTTTGACCGTCTTGCACCACTAAAGCTATATATATACTTAAACGTTTTCTTCAAGTATAAAAGATTTTTTTATATAAAAAGTATGTATACAAGTAGCTTAGGAAGTCAAAGGAGTGTATTGAGAACCTTTAAGGTAACCGACTACCCTAAAACTGAATTTTGTCAAAAATTGACTAATTTTTTATGATTTTATTTAATAGGCCATCTTAGCAGCTTTATAAAAATACCAGGTTTATCATTTTCCGTTTACTAGAACAAAAACTACAAGTGTTTTAGTAAAAGCAGATGCCATTACTTTAAGCAAGATGTCATACTTAAAACGCGTTTTACTCGAAATCTGATTTTTTGGAAATAATCAAACAGGGTCAGTGATTGCTAAAAAAGTTTTGAACATAATTAACTGATTTTTCTGTAAGTTCTGTATATAAAAGTAGAATTATTTTAACCTACAGATTTATCAATCACTGCTTTATTACAAAATGTACAGTCCCTTATGTCAATATAATCACTGTCTTTTTAAGCATTTTCATATATTAACCGAGATAAAATGCTCTAGTTTTTGTAAATAAGAAAATATCCTTATCCTGAAGGTTATTTCAAAATTGAATAATATAGCAACACATTAGACTGAAAAAATTGAAAAATAGTTTATACGCCTTTGGTGCAGAATGGGCCACGTTTATACTATTTTTTGTCAATTTTTACCTATTTTTTCCCATTTTATTAATAATTTCTTTTTCTCTTCTAAACTTAAGCACAATTTTCTTAAAATGCCCTAAACAAATCTAAAAATAACAAAAAAATCCCCATATTTCCTTTTTTTTAAAAAAAAAGCTGTCGCAACCAGTCGGATACCTTAAATTATTTCGCTATGTGTTGGATCAGAGAGTTCTTGGAGGTCCAAGGTGTCAGGCTGATATATAATGGGGGACCGTAGCAATCAAAAGTTTCAAAATATAATTTTATTTCCACTGTTTCAAAGTATAAATTGATTTCTGCTTATTTAAATATCTTTATTAATCCAGAAAAGAAATAATTTTAAAATGAGTAGAGGAAGAAGAGTTATTGCTTAAAATCTCAATATTTTTTATTGTGTACAGCGCATTGTAGTATTCTCAGAAAATCAAAATCTAGTCATATACTTCACACTAGAGTTATTTTAGGAAAAACAACTTTCTGATAACTTCAAGGAAAGTCGAATTTAGAACGGTCATATGAAAGAGAACTGGGATTTTGGATTTAACTACATATCAGATCATGAAAGAAAAGAAAGTTATAATTAAGAAACATATTTCAAAGCCGAAAAATCCCGAGTGCCGCAGAACTCGTGAATAATTAATAAAATTTTAGACAGCATCAGAAATTTACTTTTCCTTCAGTGTTAAAACACATGAGGTGTGTTAGGCACGCAATGCATGCGTGTGACAAATTGAATGGTTGTATTTTTTTTTGTTTTGTTTTCATTGGATTTAGGTTGCATTTGTTTCTACACCAGAAAAAAAGTAAAGGGCAAATAGAAAATTTTGATTTATATCCCCAAGGTGACAGGAAAGAGAGAGAACTTTTTTCAAAAATCTCCCTGTCCTATATTTCATTCACGCTGACTTACACATAGGTTACAGACATCAGTCTGACAGAAGGAGAGATTTCTTTCAACAGAATGGTTCCAGAAATCAATACAATGCGTAATCTTATAGAAAGTTGTTATACTTAAGTGGAAAAGGATATTTGATTTTCAATATCAAGTTTATAGTAAGCAGGTTGTAATTGCGCTAATCATTGTTATTACAAAGATTCAATAGATAAGTTAAGGGATTTAAAATCATACAATTCTATCAAATCCTTTAATTTACCCTAATAAATATTTGCTTCCATTTAATAATAATCGAATTCAACAATACTTTTTAATGTTAATTGAATTCTTTTTTTACTTCTTTTTAATATACTTCTATTTATTACTATTCGAAAAATAGTTAGCTACTATCCATGTGTAAAATAGCGTCTAGGCCATCTTCACCAAACGAAAAAAAAATTGCAAAATAATACAGGTTGCCTGAAAAATATGAGTACACTTTCCCACTTTAATAACTTTTTAACAAATTAAAGATATTTACTTACGAGTTTTTGCGTTCCATAAAGAAAATGCAAAAGTTTCTTACAATATTATATTGCTCCATTAGTCACGCTCAACACAGCGAGTATATACGAAAAACATTGTGAGGGATGAGTTATCTTATCCCCACAATGAGGGAGGTTTGAAAGATTAGCCATAGTCAATATAACTTCAATTTATTCTTTGACAATTCTTATTAACCAAAGTTAAGAAATGCACCCAAATACAGCATATGGAAAACAATAGCGAGACAGATAAGATACGAGGATACTTTAAATAATCAGATCACTTACTTCTAGGCAATACCCTCTAATTCTTAGCGGTTTAATCTAATTTGATTCTTAATTGATAAATCATCAACTTTAACATTACAATAATCAGCTACGAAGTATCCACGCCTCAATTCACGTTTAATCAATCACATCTAGCTCTATAGTAGTCTAACCTCTCTCTTTTTAACTCGAAAGTTTAATTTTTATATACACGTCTTAATTTACATACTCACATTTTCTTCTTCGAAGGAAAGTTTTCAATAAATTAAATTTTAAAGACCCATTCTTCCTCAGGAGGATTGTTAGTTAGAAAAATCCGAATAGACGCGTGACAACATAATTTCAGTCTGTGCTAGGGTGGCCAGATTTTGTTTTAGGGAATACACTACTATCGTCATTAATTTTTCATGCCACTGTCCTGAATGTGGACCTCACCTATAGGTAGGCCAAAATTTATGCTGTATCTTTTCTGTAGATTTAAATTGGATTACCTATGCTACAACTTTTCTTGTTTTTGTGGTGAAGTCTCTTAGAAATAAGAACGAGGCAAAATGTGAACGTTGCACCATCTAGTTTTCAATTCATCAAACAGGAAATTCAATCTTTTCCTTATGGAACATAAAAGACATAAGTGAAAATCTTTGTTTGTTTTTAATTCATTTTTGAAAGTGTAGCTATACTTTTTGGACACTCTATATGATATTCTGCCACTAATGCATTTTCCCTGCAAAAAAGCATGCACCGATTTCCATAATCGGTAGGATTATATACAAATGTACTTTAATTAAAAACTAAGCTCATTGGCGCAATAGCCATGAGGGTCAAGGCCTACTGTGTTCATCTCAGTGTACATGGCCATTGGGCGCTGAGGCACATTAGCAGGTGTTCCGATGAGGGTTCTTCCTGAAGCAAAACCCCAAGTTTTTAGTCCAAAAAAGAAGATTGGTTCTCACTTTTTGACCTAATGAAGGGATGAAATACTAATTCGACCTTGCCCAGCCCGATGATAGAAATTGTGGTGTGGAAGCACGATACACAACTACTGGGTCTATGTAAATTAATTAGTTAATTTAATAGTGAGCTAAAGTGAGGTAGATGACCTTATTTTTAACTGGGCTCCATTTTGACTGATAATAAATATATTGCTATATTTTCAGAAACATTTGCAAAAGTTACATATGTATATAGGGTTATTAAATCTAGTTCAATATTAAAACTATGATACAACTTTTTCCCCTCGTGTTTGGGAAGTATGAACCATATTTTTTGCAATCCAACAGTTAGAGTAGGTGGTGTCATGTTTGCCGACATGCAGTATTATAAAAAATAGAGCGTAATGGTGTAACTTTCGTATAAAATTTTAAATTCTTAACAAGTATGTTATCAAAGTACCCTCTCATTCGTTTTCTTCATAAAAATGTTCAGTCTGGAAAAAAATCATGAATTATATTTTCTCACATCCATTCTGATAATAATATAAAATCGAAGAATTTTAAAGCATAAATACATTGGGAAATTAATGGCTTCCTAAAATGCTTGCTCTTATTACAAAATGATTGAAAAATAATATAACAGTTAATTTGTCTATATTTTAAGTTAATCTTACAAAGAGATAAAAATGCAATTACTTTATGTCCAAACATTATGATTAAATATTAATGTTTTTATTTTATTATTCCTATTTTTGCATTGTTTGATAAATATAGGCTTCCATAAAAAACGCCAAATAATTGCTAATATATGTCTTAATTGTTAGCCAAATTAAAATACTAAAATAAAGCAAAATGATGCTTAATAACGGTTTAGTGTTTCAATTTTTTTGATAATTAGTTTTTGTTTCGTTGTGTTACAAGACACATAATGTCTGTTAACATAATTTTCCCTCAAACATAATTAATCTAAATTTAAGTAAAGCTTTTTTATAAATAAATGTCTCACTATAACTTGGAAAAAAAACATTTCTTACAGTTATTATGATAATATGATCCATGTATTAGAGTATGTTTGAATAATTTTGGAGAAAAAAAAACAGTTTATTTAGCAATTTTAGAAAGGAAAAAGACAGGGAAATCGATATCTTTTAAGCTAAGGATTTCTTTGATAAAAACAGAAAAATATCAGTTTTGAATGTATAAAAAAGACATAGTCGCTATTGGCACATAAAAAGAACTGGCATTTTTATGATTTTATTACACAAAAGCCGACAATCTCGGTTATTTGGGAAATGGTAAAAATCATAATGCGCTCACATAAATCTGAAAAAACATAAATATACCATCACGCAAAAAAGTCATATGGAATTTGGGTGTGCCTGAACAATATTTCTAAACATCTACACGCAAAAAACATTTGCGGAAACAGAGCGCGTTAATTGGGTATTTAATATATCCCTCCTGGAAATAATCGAAACAAAAAAAACATGTAATTTATCACAATGTTACTTTGTGTTAGCGTAATTTACTTCTCCCTTTTGACGAAATAACAAAAAAACATTTGCTTCAGAAAGGTATTTTATTAAAAGGAATACAAATGCAAAATTTAATGTGTGAAGCATACTGTTACGGATTTTGTATAATGAATGCTTCAAACAGTGTAATTAATCTGAATAAGTATTTCGTTAATATAAATTTCTGTTATATTAGTTTTATTCTAAAATACTCGCAAACAACGCCGTTCCTTATGTTATTCTGACGATTCAATGGATAATTGACAAAATGTTGGCGATAGAGCCAAGTTGGCATCATTTTTGGCGGCTCTTTTGGAGATCAATTTTTTTAGATTTGGCGATCAATTTTTTTTAGATTTGGTGACCAATTTTGGCGATTTCGAGACCATGGTGGCGACCATATGGTTGATTCTGGAAATTACTGGAGAAATCGCGATCTTTCTCGTAAGAAGATATTTCAAGATAAATCCGTATAAATAGGGAGTCTCTCGACGAAACTGGTTTGCATTATCTCCTCCGCTTAAGAATCGATAGCGATTAGTGATTAATTCGCCCGTGGAATAGGACGAGCCAGTACTTGCGACTAATTTTCAACATTCTTGTATTTTGGATACTGATAGTTGCGTCTCAGCCCCCTAGGAGGTGTGTAGGCCTTCTGAGACCTAGACTATAGGCCTTATCCTGTATTTCAAAGCCTTATCCTGTATGTCTCGACAGTAAATTTTTATCCCTCCTAGATGACTGTCTTGCTCTTTGAGCCTGATAGCATGCAATTCTCTAACTCCGACTGCTTAACAATATATTTCATTTATTTAAGTAAATGTAACTGCATGTTTTTAAATTTAAAATGTTTCTAATAGTTCTATGGAATGTATTGATTTTTTCTGCTTATTTTGAGAACAATAGACACACATAGTTTTGTACATGGAAATACTATATTTTATGCCTTTCAATTTTTAAATTTTAATTTTGAGTACGTATTTTTTTTCTGGCAAAATTCCTTAAAGTATAGATACACAATTTTAGGCATAAATTAATGCATTTTCGAGCCAGAAACTACTGAGTGAGTGAATACTAACGTCGCACTGTTTAGCAACACTATGGTTTTTGGCGACGGTCCGTGTAATTTTGAACCATGGTCAAGTGACGCAGAAGACACATGAGCTAGCACCCCCTCTCCTAACTACCACACCACACCAATGGGAGGGTTTTTGGTGACGGCCCTTGTAAATTTGAAGTTCAAATCTGAGCTCGCACCCGCCTTCTCTTTTTTATCACACCTTTTCAAATGGAGGACTTCGAACCCTCCTCCACAAATGTATCATGCATCAGCCCCACACATGGCAGTTCTTCAACTGCACTAGAGCTTAAATTCATGACCATAACCACTAGGTTACTACAGCCATTGCAATTATCAGTCAGCACGGTAAAAGAATCCTTCAAGATCAGTTTCTTTAAAATAAAAGGGGGAAATATTTTAGAAGGGTGTAAACATAAAATTTGATAATTGTTTCATCTTTGACCTTCAGTTTCACCTTCCAACGGTTCTTTAGTGACTCCCCATACTATCAAAACCAGGAACATCGAGAATTTTTTCTTACCCTCTTGATAATTCGAAGGTTTTCAATGTTCCCTTCAACTTTGAATTATCCAGAGTTAACTGTATATATATATATATATATATATATATATATATATATATATATATATATATATATATATATATATATATATATATAAAGGGAGACACACAGGGAGCTAATAGTAAGAATTGCAGTTACATTATTACAACAATGAAGAGACGAATCTAAGTTAGTGTCAAAAATCAGTAATTAAATAAATATAATTAATTAATTAATTAATATTTGAAGAAACTGTATTAACATCAAGTGTCATCCACTACAAACCTAAAATTTTATTTGAACACAAATGGATGGATAGAAAAAACTTTATTAACGATTGAAATATTGAACAAGATAAATATGTATGTAAATATATATATGAAGAGGAGAGTAGCTAATATATAAGAATTGAAAAATAATCTAAATATTTTTATTATGGATAAGGACGTGAAAGAAGATATGAATATGAATATGGAAATAATAAGACAAGATGTAAAATTAGAAAAGTACGAAAAAAGTTTTTCCGGCACTGATACAAAAACGGTAAATATAGATGCAGTAATAACTCTTGTCCTGTTGGTATAGATAACAACGAGTTATGTTTGGGAGAATGTTTCAAGTGTTATCGTGATGCGCAACATAAGGACGTTGTTCCAGGAATATGTCATACTTATTTAATGTATTTTTAAAGTTTATTTATGGTTATTATACAATATTTTCTTCATTTCTGTACCTAAAATAACGATTTCATGCTATGTTATAATTTTTTAAAGAAATGTTACTTCGTTTTAATGATCTATTTTTATTTTATTTTGCTCACATGGTATTTATTTACCTTACTTTTGTAATAAAAATATTCTGAAAAGTGACTTACACACACGGTATTCAGTCATCTTATTTGTACGGTGGCTTATTTCTATTAGAAGGGTCAATAAAAATAAAAACAAATTTCGGTGGTAAAATCCTATTTTAGCCACTACTAATGGCTTTTAGCAGAGAAGAAAAACATATAGTTGTGGTTTTTGCTTATGCCACCTGTTTGACGTAGTCAGATCGAGGTCCACGAAATTCATCATGGCAACGGGCTAGAGATGCGCCTGTCGTTAGCCTAAGCTTTGAAACCATGAAAGTGACAGTACGATTTTGCTCACAATAGATGGCGACACCATTCAGACCCACATATTTAACGAGCACGTACTCCGTGTGTACTCGGTAAATATTTGGTGGCATCGGGCATCGAACACAGTCCTTCCGGTCTGGCGTCCGATGATCTAACCACTAGACTACCCACGGCCGCAAAACAAATAGCTGTTTGTACATAGAAAACAAAACCTGTATTTTGATAGACAGCAGAAGTTCAATTCAATATTTAAAATTGGCTGAGGATTTCTAAGAAAGACTGGTCAAGAAATAGTATCCAAAATTGTTACACTTTCACAGTTTGTATTCAATGGATCCATCCTTTCCAATGTTGGAGTCTTCTGAAATGTCATGACGGATTTGCTGGCGAAAGAGGAAAGTGATCTTCCTTCTGACACCTCTTCTAAACTTTTCACGTCTAAAATGTTTTCTTCTATCCACAGGGCTAAAATAATTATTTTTGGAGAGTCCCAAACTATACTATTGGTATGCTGGAAATCGTCCTTATCTGTCCGTACAATGGATGGGTAAAAAATTGTACAGGTTGCGTAGTGGTTAAATTAAAAGATTAAAATTCGTCGATAGGGAAAAGACTTTTTCATTTTGCTCTTTTTCTTGTCCTACTCCTCCTATTCATGTCATTGACAGTATTAGCGCCAATATAAGGCATCTATGGAATGCGGGGGAGAGAATGGACGTGAGAAACGTTTAGAGCGACGTGATATGATGGACCTGATCTAGGAATTGGAATCGGGGTAACAAGAAACAGAAAAAAAACAGAAAACAAACTGGAGTCAGATTCCACCAGTAGCTCATTTTTCTGTATTAGAAGTATCCAACATGAGGATTTTAATTTGCCTAGTTGACGATAAATAAAGGGTAGCCTAAAATATGATTAAGAAAAATGCTTCGTAACGAATAGTTTAATGGAGGTATTCAATCAACTTTTAAAGCATTGGTACATTTTTATATATCTTGTAACCAAGAAACTCTTTTAATATAAGTACATCGATTTTTCAACCTATTGAAATTCCGAGGACTGTTTACACGTGTTATTTGACAAAATTCTAAGCATTGCTTACCATTATAATACGAGGCATTTTATTTTTGTTATTGATAGATTATCAACTGCTTTACTTTAATTTATTAATTGGAAACTGTGTAATAAGAGTTTGTAAACAAAGAAGCTGTAAACAAATTGTACCACGATTGGAGAAAACACGGCTATATCAATGATGAACCTGAGAATTCTTAAAAATCTTTCTACCTCGGCTGAATTACTAGAACACGACACCAAGTTTGAAAGACTCTAATAAATCTAAATATCCATGAATTGGATACGACGATTGAAATCAATTCCAGTTTAATGCGTTAACAGCTTGCTAGAGTGTTCACATTAAGTGAAGAAACAACACGGAGAGAGAAACATTTACGAAAAATAGGGAAGAGGTGGAAATTAAATAAATCTGCAAAGAACGCGCGCGAAAACATGTTGAAGTATAGACCAGGACAAAAGTTATGCATTATCTCCTATTCCCCAGACATATATTTATTGGATCATCACCTATTTTTATTTTTAGACAATTGAATGCATTGTAAGCAATTTAATATTGAAGAGGAATTCAAAAGAAAAATGGCGACGTTTTTTTTGGAAACAAAGAAAAGTTTTATAAAAATTCAATTTGCAAATTAGCTTCTTTTTCGGAAAGTGTTATTCATTGCGAGGGAGGATATTTTTTCACGAACAAAATAGTTTTATTTAAAAATACACAAATATTTTTCCCCTCAGTTGAAAAATTTGAACTTTCTTGAGAGACTCGTATTAAAATGAAAGTAAAAACCACGTGAATATGTGTGTATGATAAAGTATGTGTACATGCATGTAGGATAAACTATGTGTACATTATTGTATGTGTGTGGTAAATAATGTGTATATATTTGTATGATAAATTATGTATACGTATTTGCATAACTAACTCTGTGTGTATGTTTTCCGTAAAATGATGCAATATCTAATTTCATTTCTTGTTTTTTGGTTACAAAATTTTTAATTTTCATATTTAATCATAAATTGCATAAAAACGCCTGCGCATGGCTAACGATGTTAATCTATTTTTTGTATTATTATTGGCATCAAACACACTCGCTCACATATAAAGGAACACACATGAGAAACAATCATAATGTATAAGAAAGTGCAGTTATTGAGTTAGAAACGTTTAACCATCTTTTTTTCAATGAATTAAAAGCTAATTTTTACACGAACACTAAGAAATTTTCATATATTTAAAGTTTAAAGGAGAGTTTTTTACTTGTATAGTATATAACTTTCATAAAGCTTTAATGCTTACAGTTTTCTTGCAATATATATATAATATATATATATATATATATATATAGACACAAAAAAGAATTAAATGTCTTAAAAAATATCACCCACAATTACAGATTTGACTACTGAGCCTATTTATTCGATAAAATCATAATTTTATTTAGTTAATATTTTACTGTTCTGTTATTATTGTTATTTTTCAATATTTTAAAATGATATTAATGGGAAACACATATATTAGAGAGAGACATTTTGTTATATTATATGTCGTTTTAAAGTTTCTACATTCAGTTAATATATACTCATTCCATTCAAGTACTTTTACACTACCATTGTTGTGAATGATAATAAAACTAATTACATTTTAAGCCATTTTACTCATTGGAAATTTCAATAATTTTAAAAAATAAATCTGATTCTGCAAAAAAAAAAAAAACTTTTTTCCCCCGAAAAAAAATATATTTAGCACACATTTCGCTAATTGTATCATGATGCTGTATGACTAAGTTTTGTTTTTAAGTTATTGAGATATCTAAACCCTAGCACACACAAACACAATTAAGCATTCAATCGAACTCAAAAATATTCGTATATGCATCATTACTTGATTTAAGGAGGAAAGGGTTTGGATTTTTCTAAAAAGCAAGTATATGTATCTTTCACTCCTCTGTTACACCCCATAAGGAATAAATTTCTATATAATCCATTCTTAGCAAATTTCTAAGCAGCGCATATCGTGCTCATATCTTCCTAGCATCAAGTATGTATGTCTAATAGTCTACAATGTTTTTGTCTACAATGTCCCTTTACAAATCAATCCTTCGGTGTGTTGTTCCGCAAAGTTCGTTTTAGCTGATTTCTACTCAACGAAAGAAACATGCTTTCCAAATTTCAATTATGCACATCTAATAGCTCTGGAGATCTCGTGGTAAGCAAATAAGAAAGTCGGCTTATATATATTGTAGCGTAAGGGGGTTCGTAGATTTTAAGCTATGTTAGTTTCAAAGAACAAAAAAGGTCTTAAAGAATGATGAAGTTTACTGACGATAACCGCATCTAAAATACGGGAGAAACAGTAGAAACCCCTGTACAAAAGCCCACAAGGCTCTCACACCTTCTAAAGCACTCAGACACAACTACCAGAGTCTAAAAATACAGGTATCTAATGATAAAACTTATTCGCAAGCAACCATTTGGTCCTAGCCAGATACACCGAAATGAAAACTTCAACAACGGAACCTGGGTTGTCTTTCCTTTACACTCATGGAATTTTGAAAGACATCCTGGATCCGCCATATCATTCAAGGGTTCCAGATTATATCAGATGACATTCTCGCGATTTTCAACTGGTTACCTAAGATGCATGAATTTTGAAGGTGGCAAAAGAAGCTTCCCAATTTGCACCAAATGTGAGATCAGTCTTTTTTCTCATCAGCACATTCTGGAATGTGTGGGATTTTCATGTCAAGAGAATGTTGCTTCCCTTCTGCTGTTCTTAGACTATGTGAAGTTTTATAGACTCATGGATCTGGTCTAGTTTCACTTGATCAGATGAAGATTAGTCCCACCACCACGGTAGCGGAAGTACAACTAACTGAGTTTCAAGAAGCTTGAACGGCTATCTTTTACTGCTTTAACAACTAGTCCATTTACGTCATAGACATCAACACAAATTTCTAGAAACCTCCATTTGAGAATTTCCAATCTAAATTATCCCATAATCGCATATAAGGAAGTTGAGAGGCTTGGCGAAAAAATTGGTCTCAGCCGAAAATGATACCAACTTAGCTGTATCTCCAATACATAGGACCCATTGCAAGGTCACCATAATGTAAGGGACATTGTTGCTTGGAATAAGAGAATTTGTATCAAAAATAAATGCAACAAAAGTAAATATTAATCTTTTTTAAAAGTGCCGATTGAAATTATATACGCATATTCATACATATATACATTCATGTCCATAAATTAAGGATACTGAAATTCAGGCAAAGAAAGAGACAGAAGCAAAACAAATTTGACTTATTTGTAAAGTCTATTTATTAAACAAAAGGTAAAGATGCTATATGTTTGACATAATTAATAAAAATTGCGATTTTTACTCCCTGGAACAAATTTCAAAAAAGAACCTATTTACAGAAAAACAGTATTACATGGTAAGTATGATGGTTAATACGGAGTATGTCTCCCGGACGATGCAATACAGGCCTTACAACGCCTACGCATGCTGAGTATCAAATTATCAATCTGATCTTAGGAAATATTACATCACTCATCAAGCAATGTCCTCCGAAGTTCCGGTATACAGGTGGGAGGGGGTTGACGGGCTGCAATTCATCGGCCATGCATATCCCACCATGCTCTACTGGATTCAAGTCCGGTGAGTATGCTGGCCAACCCATACGGGTGATATCCTCCGATTGAAGGCATTCGTCTACAATGTTTGCACAGTGAGGCCAGGCTTTGTCATCCATAAAAAGAAATTCAGCACCCATGGCGCCCCGAAACAAACGTACATGTTGTTCCAGAATGACATTCCGATAGATGTGGCCTGTCATCGTTACACTCTGAACATGTAGGTCAGTTCTTTGGAACCCAGAATAATTCCTCCCCAAACGAGCCATCCTGCACCACCGTAACGGTGTCGTTCAATGGTGTTCTCTTGGTGGTAACGGGTACCTGGTGCTCTCCATATGAAAGTCCGACGAGAATAAGACTGCAAACTAAACCTGGACTCGTCGGAAAATTTCATGCAAGACCACTGTTGTGGTGTCCACAATGCATGCTCTCTACTCCAGGTTAATCGCAGGAGACAGTGAGTTGCGGTAAGGGGAACACATCTGACAGGCCTACGAGCATATAGACCAATGTGCCCTAAGCGTCTGTACACGGTCTGCCTTGAAACTGTCGTACCGGTAGCTGAAGAGAGCTGACGAGATAGGTCTGATGCTGTGCTCCATCTGTTTCTTTTGGCAGTAACTGCCAAATACCGGTCCTCATTCGGCATTGTAACTCGGGGGCGAACTGTGCTGTAACATCTACTCACATTACCATCATCTTGGAATCGTTGCCTAAGCCTGGAGATGACACGCTGGGTGATTCCAAGCTCATCGGATACTTCCAGCAGGGTACGTCCACAATCTACTCGTCGGATAATTCTACCAAGTAAAAAATCATCCAAATGCTTCCTTTGTGCCAGAACTATTCTGTTATTGCACTGAAAGGCTTTTAAAGCGCTTGTGAACAATTTTACTTATTTGCCACAATTCCTTATATACCCCTGTCTTACACTCTCGTCATTGTGATGTACTCTCCTCGCCATCTGGTGTTTTCCTGTAATTTGCAATTCTTCTTCAAGATGTGTGTGATAATTCTACAGGTGAAATTTTTATTTCACAGTTCAATTTCTGTGTGATTCTGAATTATCCTTAATTTATGGACATGAGTGTACTATCCATCATTACAAAACTAATTATTTTTTTCAATATAAATAATTAAATGTAAATATATTGAGTACATAAACAAAGTGAGGTTCATTTAAAAACCAGATGGGTAACTTTTATTTAAAATTGTAGTGATAACTGTTACGATACTATGACACCCGTCAACACTTAGTAATGATGTATTAACAGTAAAAATAAACAGTGTACAACACAATTTAATTTGTCTCTTTACGTAACTATAAACACCCCTCCTGAAAATAGTACTAATTAACCAAATGTTAAGTTAAATGTATTTTCGCAAACTGGGAAATAATTAATTGGAAGGAAACATACCTGCATTTCTCTTAACATTAAAATTTACAAATGTAATGTTCTGTTATAATAAAATATTTGATTAAAAACTTTTCATGCAGCGTGCACTCGTTTCAAATGAAGTACTTTGATAATGTTGGAAATTATCTTAAGGAAGAGAACTCATTTTCAAAATGCTTAGAATAAAAATGATTTCATGCTGTCTTTCGGTCGCTCAAAATGGTAAGATACCGTTTATCTCATATATTATGTGTAGAAAGATATTATTTTTAAGTAATATGAATGAAAGTAGAATAAAATTTTGTATATGTATTTTTTATCATTTTTGCTTAGAGCACTATAAAATGAAGTATGAATTACGTGTAAAAGATATGTGTTGTATAATATTCACTAATATATATATATCTATAGGGAGAACTGGAATAAATTGGAAACTCGGCCTGTTGTTTTTCAGTTTTAAAAACATTGGTATGAATTTGAAAAATATTTGAATTTATAGCAGGGAAATTGTCGAGAATTCATATCAAATAACTTTTAATTATTTTCATAATAATTTGAGTGTGGATTTCTATAATGTGGTATCTAAAACTTAGCAAAATAAGTAGTTTAATTTATTTCATTTCCATATAACTAGGAAAGAAACGTTTTCAATGAGAATAAAGCAATATTAGTTATATTCAGTCTTATACATTCTTAAAAAAGTCCGAATACAACCAAATTAAGTACTTACGTCATATACTGTTAACGAATTTCTTCAAATCTAAAGACTTAACCAAATACCACAGTCCCCCATGTCCACCGAAATAATAACGATTAGAGCATTTGGCGGCATTTTTTTCTGGGGGGGGGCGTACGTGCCTAAATTTCATTTAGTCATTTTTCATTTCATTTTAAATGCCTAAATTTCATTTAGAAGTATAAGAGGTTTTAAAACAATGTACAGACATTAAAAACGGAACTTTCAGATTGAAATCTAACGACTTTGTCTTAAAATATCTCCAAGCTATAAGCAAAAGAAAAAAAATATTTCTAAATAGATAACAAACACATTTTATTGTTAAATTTTTGTTTTTGACGATTCATTCACGTAATCTTTAAGAATACGTGAATGAATATTGTATAATATGTTTTTTTTTTATTTTTTACCTTATGATTTTTTTAATAAAACTAAAACTAAAGTTTTCGCTAAAAAAGTTTGTCAATAAAGTCACTGAATTCTTAAAAAAAAAAAAAACAATTTAATTCTTAGTTTGTTAGAAACGCACTAAGTTCGTTCATCTCAATCTACTCCTCAACCTCTACACGTCCATCTGGATCCTGCTTTATTCTAAACGTTAAAAATGCGTGTAGTGTATTCTTAAGCACAGATGTTTCTTTTACGTAAGGATGGGGGCTATAGACGGAATGATAGAGAGCCCAATACAATATTTCACGAGAATTAGTACTTCCTTTTTTAATTCCTTTTAATAGCTCACACTCTCTCTATATTTATGTATATATATATTTATCTTGTTCAAACATTCAATCGTTAATAAAATTCTTTCAATTCATCCAATCAAGTTCAAATATTTTTTTAAAATTTGTAGCGGATGGCATTTGATGTTAATATAGTTTTTTTCAAATATCAATTCATAATTACAGGTTATTAATGAAATTAAATTAATTACCGGTGTTTGACGCCAATTTAGATTTATTTCCATTGTTGTAGCAACGTAACTGTTAAAATAATGACAAAAGTTGTCTACGAAAACCTGTTTTTCAGCCAAATCAGCCAAACTGGGTGTGCATTGTTACAACAACGCAGACAAATCATGCTCTTGTTTCAATCCCTACTATTAGTTCGCACTCTCCCTATATATATATATATATATATATATATATATACACATATATAATTACTTTCTATTCATCCATTCAGAAGGGGAATTGACTTAAATTTTTTTTATTACTTGTTTGATATAAAATGCCATCCGTTTCGGGTCTTCGAAAGCTAAAGGCGAGGAAGATGTAAAATGATTCCGAAAGGAATTCCTCTGAGCCTTTTGTCGATGAAAGCTATGATAGTGACACTTAATCATTTTCCGCTCTAAATTCAGAGTTTGTGGGAATATTAGCGACGTAGCAGTGTTGAGCTTCACGAGGGCTTTCAGCGACGGAACTCGTAATTTTGAAACATGCTCAAGAGACGAGGACAACACCAGAGATGGCTCCCCATCTCATAACTACCACACCACACCAACGGGAGGACGTTTAAACTGTAAACAGATTTAACATTCATCGCTCCTCTTCACGGCGGGTCTTCAGTGGTACTGGGCTCAAACTCATGACACGTTGACCGCCTTGTCCACTATGCTACCGCAGCCACAGGCTGTGAAGAGGAGTTAGATAATTTGGATGATGCATGTTAAAGTTGTTTTCTGTTCCTTAGGACATCTCAGCTAATGTTTCGACAAAGTAATCTGTATATTATCTTGGTGGTGTTGTTGTTTCTTATTCCACCTGATCTCGACTGCGTCAAATTCAAGCCCACGGAATTCAACATGGTAAGGGGCTAGATGTACACCTGTTGTAGACCGTAATCTTGAGCACCATTCAAGAGGCAGTACGATTTAACTCGCTTATATATTATTTAAATATATACATGCATTCTAAAAAGATATTTTATAAAGTAAGTACTAATTATTTTGACTAATATTTGGTAACTTTTTCAAAAAATTGAATCATTGAGGAAACGAAAAATTCCAAACGATGTAAGAAGATGTAAGTTCAACGAGTAAGAGTTGTTTGATGTGAACATTGGAAATATAGAGATTGGCATGACAATTAAAGTAGTAAAAAATTTTAATTGATCTGCACGAAAATTTAAAATAAAATTGTTAGAGCATTAGGTGTTGTTTCCGAATGGTAGAAACTCTACAGCGTAACTGTTAAAGAAATCCCTTGAATTGAAAATATAAATATATAAACAATTTCCTATCAGAAGTTTTATTTATAATGAAGCAAATATATTTTATTTAAAGTATAATTTAAGAAATTAAGTTCACTTTGACATTTTGGCGAAAACGAAATACTGTAAAGAATTGTTCGAACTACACATTTCATTTGCAAAATATCTCTCACTGAAATTTATCACTCTGTATGCTTCCTATTTAAATTCATAAAATTGATTAAATTCAAAATAAATATTTAAATAATATGACGGATAAATTTATCTGATTTTTATAATGCAGCATATGAAAAATATTTACGAAATCTACGTTGTTAAACACATATGCATTATGAATATTAAATTGGTTTCGAAACTTATTTTGTATAATAATTAGTTAATCTTACTGTAAATAATACATTCTCCAATAGTTTAAGACATTATTTTCATGGGATTTATCCGGTTTATTTCAGAAGAAATATACTAACTTTCCATATAAAATGTATGACATTAATTTTGCAGTGCGTTTTGAAAAAAGGAAAATTATATTCAGGCTGATGTAGGATTATTTTCAATTGTGTTGGAGAAAATGATATGTGGAAAGAAAGCATTGCGCAAATGAAAATAGATACCGGAGTGAAAAATTGCGATGAAAAAATTTCTTTTCAACGGCAGATTGCAAATAAGCCATCATATGGGCGTGATATGAATTATTCAATGAAAAGAGACAGCAGAAAAAAATGGGGAAGATGAATAATCAATTGAAGAACCTATAATTTGAAGGAATGTGATATATTTTTCAGAAGTTTTTAGAGAGGACAGGTTATTATAATATTTTAAGAAGTAGAAGAAATACGTTTTTTCAATAATATGTATGAGAATGATATAAAAAAAAGAAGTTTTATACCAAAACTTATCAACGAAGAAATTCTTTTAATAATATATTAAATTTCAAAGCTTTAATTATAAAATGCCATTTCAAATCAGAATTTCTTACGAAATTGATAAAGTCTCCATTTTGTTCAGACAGTTATAACAGAAATGTAAACTATAATATTTGACAACATAGATCTTTAAATAAATGTTTTTATTCTACTCTTAAATTATTCCAAGCGTTTGATTCTTGTTTATTGACTGGTTAAATGCTCTAATTTTTCCCTATATCAAGTACACAAAGAAGCTTGTGTCATATTTTATAAAATACTTTATCATTACTTTCAAATCAGTATCCTTTACCGAAAGAAAAAAAAAAGGAAAAAGACATGCACTATCATACTCAAGTATCGGGAACATAGTGTCACGACACTTTAAGAATGTTCTTTGTTTCAAGCTGTAAACAGACAAAAAAATCACACGAGAAAAAAATGAAAAATTTCCGCAGATATGATACTTTGTAGAAGTAAGTAAAATACACACTATCAACAATTTTTTTCAAAATATTGATTGACAGTTTAATTTAAACATTTTTATTAAAAAAAAATTTAAAAAGTGTTTGCTGCGTTATAAATTCTTTTTGTTTAAATGAAATAATTTGTTTTTTTATATTAACTTTTATTCTAACTGTAATTTGTATGAAACTATATCCTACGCATAATTGTAATTTTGACTTGTAGTTTATTGTAGTAATATCTAATCAACATCTGCGTCATTTAAGTGACGTTGCCATGAATAAATTACCTTTATTACGTATATATCTACTCCTAGATATACTTTTTATTCTTATCAAATTATTTTATCCGTGAATTTTTAAAAAATTAAATCAGTTTTGAATTGTTTTTTTTTATATATGTAGAAATAGTTTCTTCAATAACAGTGTAATTCTCTTACGTTAACGGTGAATGGATTATTTTTACGTAACAAGTATTAAAGGACCATTTCTGAAGTTTTTTCATATTCAAATTTAATTCACAGCTGTAAAAATATTAATCTTAATGTTCTCTTCAAGATAAAAAAATAAATAATTGCAAACGTTTTTTGTACAACAGCTCTCAAAAGTGTTTACCATTTGAATTTAAATTCAGAAAAGATATGTGTTGTATTTGAAGGCAGCAATAAGTGAATTAAAAGAAAAAAAATAGCTATATTAAATACCCTAAAATGAAGCAAGAAGAAACAAAAGTGATCTACGCTTTTACTTACTTTTAATGAAAGTTTTTAACATTGGTTTTAAAAGATGAATAAGAAATATGTATATTTTATATATGTATAAAAATTATTTACCTTTACACTATATGTATTAAAGAACTATTTACTCTTTCATCTTTAGAAATCATACGTACTTTTTAAAAATGCTTATTTAAAGTAATACGATACTTAAAATTTAATAAGATACAAAATACCCAATTATTACATGTGGTTTTTATACAAGTTCGTAAGCAAAAACTAACGTGTTTTTGAGAGAAAGTACGTATATAAAAATACTTTAAATAAAAGTAACATCTCAAAATAAGTACTTACGGTATAGTCTGATAGCTCCGTCTGTTGTTCCTAGAGAATTTCTTGCTGAGCATTTATAAGTGCCATAATCTTCCGGCCGCACAGACACTACAGTCAGTTTCATGTGCACTTTATACGTATTATCCTGTATGCTTGTGATATATTTACTGTTCGATACGATCATCATGCTGTTTTCTTTTGTCCAGTAGTTGATGGACATTGGGTATGCCTCAGTGTTGCAATCCAGGGTGGCATCTTCCCCAATAGATGCACCGATCAATTGGTTTGGTACCGATATCATCGGGGGGACTATGAAAAAAAGGAATACATTCGAAAGCTTTAAATTACAAGAAATATGTAATTTAATTAATACAGAGTATATTAATAGAATTAATTCAAAGCAATTTTAGTAGTTTTTATTAAAATGATTGTTATATTACCATTGAATAGACACTAAATGAAACTAAAATATATTGAGGCTTATATAATATCATTAAATTATTGACAAATCAATTAATATGAAATATTAAACTAAAAAACTAATAATTAAGATTTAACTAATGTAATTTATTTTCATTGAAACACAGTTTTCAAATAGCATATGCGTATAAGTCTCTATTTATATTTACATCGAATTACTATTCAAATAATGTGAGACTAAAAACCCATGATTCCAGTAAATCTAAAGCCACATGATGGTGTAGGTACACATTTGAAAGAACCGAGTAACAAAGTAAAGAAAAGAAGTAAAAAAATATCCTTGAAAATCACGCAAAATTTGCTTACGTCAATTTACTTTCAGTGAATATGTTCAGTTACACATCAGAAAAATAAACAGAAAGTATGGACTTCCTACATTCATATGCTTAAACTAGTTTTAATCTATTTCACGAAATATTGCAAATAATATTAAAGTTATAACAATCATTACAAGTAGTAAAAATCTCATAAATTACTTAAAAGACAAATAAATGTTTTTGTAACCAGTTTTTAATAATATAATAAATGTTGTTTTATGAACCTGTGATAATTAGGGAATATTATTATGAAGTTTTAAAAATCTAATGCACACTTCAATTTATTTCTTGGAAAATATTGTATTAATTAAAATGATAATATGTATGCAAATATTAAGGGCACTAAGAACATTTGCTGGTAATAGTTTAAATAACTCATACTGACATAGATGACTTAATTATTTTCGGTAAAATTAGTAGGAATTACGAAACTTATAAGTAGGGAATTTATTAAGAATATTATTCTTAAGAATTTGTGCAACGTGATAATTTTTGAGTTCATAATGCCTACTGTAAAATGCAAAAGTATAAAAATCTGTACACATTCTTTTAGAAAATAATCACGTTATTAAATTTCTCAAATCATTTATTTGAAATTTTTATAAAAATAGTCTGCTTGCAAAGTCTTCTGCTTCGCTTCACACTCCATGAGTTCCATACATTTTTTTTTGTTACAATATTTTCTGCATCTCTTAACCGCTTCCCTTACCAATTTTTTTGAAAAATTTTTTAAAAAATCACCACTAGTTGTAATAAAAGGAGTCACCCTCTATATTAACACATTCCTTGTAGAATCAAGATGAATAAGAGCCATTACATTACACCCATTTCTTTTATTGATTTTCATGTTAATACAAGGGGTGATCAAATGAAAAGGTACGAAACGACATAAAAATGAAACAGTTAAATATTTGCATATTCCGCCAAGGGAGAATGTAGCGAGACATCTCGGGATGCCATTGGAGACTCTGACTGGGATCGGATCATGCGCGGGTGCCCGCATGCGCAGGAGAGAGCAAAGTCTCTTATAAAAAGCGGCGTCCAAATGATGCGAGCGCAGAATTACTCGAGCACAGAAAAAGCATTAACTCCGATGTGTACTGTGATACACTCCGACGCCTACGCAGGTCCATCAAGAACAAAAGACCGGGGCTGCTCACGGAGGGTGTGGTTCTGCTCCATGATAACGCGCGTCCACACGTCTCCAGAGTCACACAAATGGAACTGGACATGTTCCAATGGGAGACGTTGGACCATCCGTCCTACAGTCCGGACATGTCACCCTGCGATTTCCATGTGTTTGGTCCACTGAAGAAACACCTGAAAGGAAAGCGCTTCAACTCGGACGACGTACTCAAGGACACTGTGAAGGACTGGGTCTCGTCACAGCCACAGGAATTCTGGGAACAAGGAATCCTGCGGCTTGTTCATCAGTGGGATCGTAGTGCTCAGGCCTATGGTGTATATTTTGAATAAAGTCTATATTTGTACCCACCGTGTCGTTTCGTACCTTTTCATTTGATCACCCCTTGTAGTATTATAAACAGGATAAACGCAGGAAGCATTTTTGTTGCTGGCACTTGATTTTGTTCTGCGTTTTGCCCCTACACCCTCTCTACGACCTTGTTAGCTCTGTACTTTTCGTCGTAGACATCAGACCTTTTGCATTTGCCTCAGCTCTCTTATAACGTTTATACACCTTTAAGATTTTCCAATCTGTTTTCAGGGTTGGAATTGGACTGATCTCCTCCAAAGAGGATGCTTCTGACAGCAAAGATTCAGCAGTGGCAATAGATGACCCATGTGCTGCCATAACTTCGCCTAAGTTGTTATAAAGAAAATGCTTATAGAAGAAAAATGAACTCAAAGGGGACATGTAGGACAAGATGATGGTCCGCGAGTAGGTTTGGAAAGCATTACTTCGTAAAATTGCGGTACTGCTTCCCTTCTTACCGCCCATATTTGATCTGGTGACATTATTCAGTCATCAGCTTTACTACGGTCTAAGGAAGAAGAAACAAAACCTCCTGCTCTGCCAAGATACTACACTCACATGAGACCGCGGCCATTTATAGGTTTCATCAAAAATTAATTAATTTTGCGTGTTAAATCTTAAGTAAGTTAACTAAAATATAACCCCAATTCCAATTTGGGTAGTTAGGTAGTTGTACGTACAATTGAAATTATTCGTTTTTGCTTTCGTTTGAACTACACAACAGCAGAAACAAATCACACAGTAGCGATGCCACTTGAACCTTGCGAATAAACCTCAACTCAAAAACATTATGTATAATATGGGTATTCGCTTCAATGTTCTAATATTTGCCAAGTGTAGGCTGCTGAATTTGGTAGGATCTATGTTAAGGGATTTTTAACTTATCTTAGTCAATATACTTGCGTTTCTAATTTTGTTTAAATTACTAATTTAAACATATAAGAACTGAACATTAAAGTATAAATATATATGTGTGTAGGCGTGTCCGTGTGTGTGTGTGTGTGTGCGTGCGTCTAAACACAATTGTACATCATATATTTGTATAGTTTAGTTTTCATTATATATATTTATACATATAACTTTTTGAAAATAAAAAAAATTACAATTCACACCTTTTTATTTTTATTTATATTCCCGGGTCTTAATATGCATGGAAAATATGGTGACAAATATTTTAGTTTTGAAATGAAGTTTTAAAATTAACTTTTAAATATTTTAAGATTTTAATGTGAATATTATTTTTATTTTATCCTAGAAGGGGGATAAGGGGGATGATTGGTGTCGTTAAACTAGTTCAACACCACTTCTGGGTCCTGATTCTGAGATTACACGGTGAATTCATAAATTTTTAAGCTAATTTTAAACCTTTGTTATTTTTATTTTTACGTTCGACGGGATATTTTGAATTAGGATTTAGTATTTTAATCTTCTGTTAGTTTCATATGCAAGTTTTTCTAATGAATTTGTATTTCCTCTCTCTCTCTATATATATATGCGTATGCATACAAAATTCAAACTAACTTTTCTATCTCTCTAATCATACCATTTTACCACATTTTCTGTTGAACGTTAAGATAAATAATTGACTGTGTTTTCCGTTGTAATAAAGCATCTTAAAGAAATAAATTCCTCTTAGTTTTAGAATGAATGGTATGTGCTAAAATGAATAATACAAATCAATCTTCTTATTAGGCTTCTGCTTTTGTAAATGACTGAGAAGCTTTTGAAATTCTTGTATTGTAAAGTACTTACTCAATTTTATTTTATTTACGATGGTTCATTTTTCTATTTCGAATACCTTCAGAATAATGCAGCTTTGATAAATTAAATTATCTACTTACGTAATTTACTTGTAAGTTTTGATGGACTGCTATTCATTGAATACATAATATTTCATTCCCTCAGTTCATCAATTAAGAATGCGAAAGAAGATGTATGCTTATTTTAAGCATGCACTCAAATGTATAGATTTACTTCTTAGAAACTCAGAGACGTTTGAATAAAATATGCCTTATTTACTTTTTTCAGAATCATCTTACATTTTTTTTATTGAGAGAATTTTTCTTATCGCATTTTCGTATTTTTCAAATGGATAAAAGAAAACTTTAGAAATGAAGAAAGATTTTTGCTTATGTTTTCTTACATTTTTATTCATTTATCTATTCATGTTTCTCAGAAATTATTATTTTTTGAAGAATGGGCAGTGGACATAATCAATAAAAAGGGGAGGGGGATATTTATCTCTAATCAAGTGAACAGTATAATTTATTATTGGCTATTTTTCCTTTTTTTAGCTATGCCAGTAACATGGTTTCTTTGTGTTAATCGCTTAAGTTCCTTTAATTGAACCAATTTTATAGAACTGAAGTTTCTGTAATGTTTAAATATATATATATATATATATATATATATATATATATATATATATACTAGCTGACCCGCGCGGCAAACGTTGTTTTGCCTTATAAATTATTTCTAGTGAATATTTTGGTAGACAAATAAAATGTGGTATAAGACTGAGAGAGGAATGGAGCGCTGTGAACGATGATGGACTATAAAAGTAACAAAACACCAAGCATTAATTTTTTGAATTATTTGTATACTTTTATTATTTTAACTAATCAATTTCTAATTACCTCTCTATCACAAATTATGACAGTTATAAAATAACATTATCAGCCTCTTTGTGCAATGGAGTGTACGATATTTTTAGTGAGTCCATCTTTAGCCAGCACAAATAAACTGGAGGGTTTACCCACGCGATAGCATGCCACGTATAATGGCCCATGTGAAAAACACGGTGTGCCCAAATCTAAGCCACAGATAGACATTGTTTGGCCTCATACTCGAATGTTAGACGACGGAATGAATCAGATGTAAATGCTCCATGTACTTGTTGGCGTTGTTGGTCATTTGCTTTGCGTGTGTCAAATAGGAATCGGCGCATTTGTCTTTGTTCTAATCGTCTTTGTTGATTTTGTTCAACTCGTACCTCCTGTGATAGTGATTTGCGCAACTGCGCCATATTCACACGCACATCTTCATTATCATGTTGGATTTGTTCGTCTGTTCTTTGAGCTCTACTACTTCGCATGACTGTAGATTTAGTAATTCGACGGCCTGTATAAGACTCTTTGCGTCTTGCTGGAATTTTTTACTGTACAAAACACACAGATATATCAAGTTGAAATACTTAATGCTAGAAAACAGTATACTGATAATGTATCTGTTTTTTGATTATTTTAACACTCTACCTTTCACAATTATAAAATACGTAAATATTTCTCTTTATATTGAAAATGATCCCCGAAAACTTTTAGTGCACTGAGTATTACAGTTTTATTAATTGGCGTTTAATAATAAATAAGAACTCAAAATATCAGAAACTATGCAGAAATGGTTTATACAGGTAACACAATAGTTATTGTTGGTGAGAGCTCGTGAAGCGTTTTGAAAACTATTGATTTATATGAGATCACTTAATTAACGAACGTGAGAACTATCTTGAGGAAAACGGGAATAAATTATTATATCACTGCAAATTGATGATGCATTTAGTATAAGAATATATTTAATATCAGAGTTGCACTGAGAAAGTAAAATGATAAGTATAAGCATGACTGCTACGATCGATGCACAATGAATAATAATGCCCGAAAACAGTTTAGGGCCTAAACTTTAGTGAGTGAGAGAAAGCTTATGGTGTGAGAAAGACAGATGAACACTACCGGTTAAAAGTGTATTCAATACAAAAATATGGATGCTAGTTCTAAAAATGAACTCTGTAAAACGTTTATCATTATGTTTTATATGTTTCAGCATATTCCTAAAAAATAAATTTTGGCGGAATAAACCTTCAATCATCTGTGCTTTTCGAAATATCATAAAACTCTTTCACATGGAATAATGCTCAACAGAAATATATGTTTTACAACTTCCCTAAATGACAGTGATGTATTTATCTTTCTATAATTTTTCTCTGGGTCTGGGTTTCCTATTTTCTCTGACAGAGTAGTATTTTAGATTTAAAAAGAAAATGTAATAAAAAAATCTCTAATAGTGGATTTACCGCAAATCAAACAAAATGTTTGTTTTTTTATTTGGTTATAAAATCAAAGATAGCTTGAAGTATAGATGACGTAGTATTGTTAGATCTTATATATAAATTATATCAGTGTAAATGTGTATTTTTTGTTATGCCAGAAAATATTTTGTTTATTTTAACGGATGCAATATATGAATTTTTGAATTAAAGATATGCACAAAAAATGAGGGGAAAAAATAAACTTTTCACTCGCCAAATTTGGTGATTTTTGATTTGTTAAAGATACTCCTTTTGATAATGTAACCCATGATCAGGGTGATTTGGACGGTGGAACAGAGAAAAGTCACACATCTGGCACGAAACCGATTTTCGACGTCAAGCGAAACAACAAACAGGGGTTTTAAGGTTTTTAATTAATATCTTCTCAACTAATTGCAATATCGGAATGAACAATAGTTTACGTCCTATTCTCAGACCTACTGAATATACGCACAAAATTTCATAAGATTTGGTATAGTCGTTTCGGAAGAGATTGACTACAAACACTGTGACACGAGAATTTTATATATATTAGATATATATATATATACGTATATATATATATATATATATATATATATATATATATATATATGGATGTGTTTGTATATATGGCCTCGCTTCACTCCAACATCGTTCCACTAATCATTAGGAAAACTGGTATGTATGAGTATTTTTGGTGGAAAAGATTTTTGTGATATCGTCTTTGTTGCAGCTCCCCACCAGGTAGCGCTACAGCATATCAGCTTCTGCATCATTCAGTCGATTACCGAGTTGCCAACATTGTCACAAAAATTATGCCAACTTGGCTCTATTGCCATTATTTCGCTATGTTTTCATTGAATCGCCATAATAAGGTAAGGAATGGGGTGGCTTGCGAATAGTGTAATTTCAACATAAAAGAAACACAACAGAAAGTAATATTAACATATTACAAATCTAGATATAAATTATTCACAGTATTTTAAGCATTCTTTATACAAAATTTTTAACAGTATGTTACTTTTGCTGAGCAGAGATCAGCTTGGGAAGGTGTTCCCGAATATCGACACACAAGGGATTTACGGGGGTGTTATAAATAAAAAAAGTCCTTTTTATCAACTATTAGATCTACATATTTAATATTTAACAAATATGATTATTATATGTTAAGCTGAGATATGTAATTAGCATTTTTTAATTTAATTTGCAATTTACGTAAAATTAATTCATTTCTAAATCTTCTTTATCCTTCAATCTGTATTGCTTTTTTTCCAATGTAAGAAAAGGGTATACCAAATAGTTTATATATATATACACTGGTGTCCAAAAGTTAAGCATAAATCGTAAAATGGGAAAAACATGGAGTAAATATTCGTAAAATTATTCCAAATTTCGTGTGGATATTAATTGGATAAAGAAGAAACATTGGGTTTCTGCAAAATTTTTCAGTCGACTACGTCCTGCGTGGAACACCGGGGCATGTCGGAACGCGGAGAAACCGATTCACGCAGCATAGGCAGTTGAGACAAGTTTCGAGCAACTGCTGTGCGAAGGAACGTTGTTAACCATCAAATAAGGTGAATGATGGCACAAAGACGCCAATTGGACATGTTTACGAAAGGAAGAATATTTGGAATGCTGGAATCCTCACGATCACAAACCGAAGTGTCTCGAATTCTGAATGTGGACCAGTCTGTGATCTCAAGACTGTGGGAGAGGTTTCATAGAACGGAAGATGTTACCCGACAACCAGTATCAGGCCGACCAAGAGTCACAACCCTTCGCCAAGACCTATATCTGATAACAAGTGCGCGACGTCAGAGGGGCAGTGCTGCCAGAGCACTGGGTTTGGCGCTCATAGTCGCCACAGGAATACGAATTTGGAGACAAACTGTTTACAGGATACTCAATCATGCTGGCTTGTATGCCAGAAGACCAGCAATTTGCATTCCCCTCACGTCTGCGCATAAACGCGCTCGTTTGAACTGGAGTTTTAAAAATCAACATTGGAGTGTGGGAGAGTGGGCCAATGTGATGTTCAGTAACGAGTTCCGGTTTAGTCTGAGTGGTGATTCTCGGCGGGTAACGGCATGGAGAGAACGTGGAACACGTTTTGAACCGAGAAACATAACGGAAAGACAACATTTTTCATCAAGGGGAGAAATGGTATGGACAGGCATAATGATGGACAGCGTCACAGACCTTCATTTTATTGACACGGGGTCTGTGACTGCTCAAAGAATCATAGACGAAGTTCATGAGCCTTATGTTCACTTGTTTCGAACTGCTGGATGATAATGCGCCATGTCACACAGTGGTGCTGATTGATGACTTCTTTGAAACGGAAAACATCCAGCGCATGCCGTGGCCTGCGAATTCCCCTGATTTAAATCCTATCAAACATGTATGGAATATGCTCGGGAGACACATTTCAGCACTTTCGCACCCACCAAGCTCCGTTACAGAACTGAAGAGAGTTCTCCAAGAAGCTTGGAACCGTTAGAGCCCACGACTCATTCATCATCTCATAGCAAGTATGATAAATCGCTGTGCAGCATGCCTGGCTGTCAGAGGTGACCACACGCCTTATTAAACTGCAGCATCAGTATTTATTTAATGTTTTCTTTCAAACTGCTACTTTGGATAATAAAATTAATTATTGTCATTCTTTTGATTTGCTTCCTTATTTTATAACCATTTTACACTCGCATATCACATTTCTCGCCATTCTGATTTACATTTCCTTCTCTATTCACATAATTATCAATTATTCTTAACTTTTGGACACCAGTATAATAGTTATTCTATAGAATACGTAGTTAAATCGTAGAAGTCAATAATTTATATATTGTAACTGACTTGTCCAGTTATTTCATGAAATACCTACTTGTTCTGTGAAATAATGGATTTCACACTCTAACGCTAACTTATATAAAGGGAGCCCGGAAACTCGTTATCAAGCGGACGTGGGGTAAAAGGGAAGGAGAGTCCTATTAGTTCTGGGAAAAATGAAACAAAATTGCACACCATTTGGGTAAATGATGACTAGTATATTTTTGAAAATGTGGAAAGTTGACACCGTTCATCACATAATTAGATTAGGTTCTCTGATCACAATTTTATTGTCATTTCTTCACTAGCGTTATCACAATCACAAGTGGAATAAAAACTCTTGCAACTTTAGTTAAAATTAACGCAGTTTGAGAGAATGATGTCATTTGACTTTCCACACACAAAAAATATATTGCATGAAACCACAGGCAAGTTATTTCAAAGGATATTATTTTGGAATATTATCATTTAGTTAATATTCCAAAATGGTAAACTTGCTATTGTTTCATCTATAACAATTATTGACCTTTTTCCTTTACAAAATGATTTAATTTTTAAAAAGATCGAGGAAAGCCACGCGATAGAAGTGAAACTGCTTTGGCAACGTTGGCCGTAAATGCAGGAATAGATCTAATTATATTAAACTGCTGAGATAACTTTAATCAAATAAAATTCGAACTTCATCTATTGTATGAAAATATTTTTATTCAATTTTCTGCATCATCATTTTCCAAGAAATACACAATAGGTGTGTGGTAACTAAAGAAGAATATAAAAATCCTCAATTGTAGTCAATCAAGAAAATGTGAGAAAACTGCATCAATCGTGGTTCCATATATTGTTTTTCTTTCTTTAGTATCAGTATTCATTGTAAAATTCAGTGTCCGTTTCAAGAATTAAATGAGTGGCTTTGCTTCTTCTAAAGCAAAATTAACATTAAAGTCGCGTTAAGATAATTGGCTTTTAATCATGATCAGATCCAATGATTGCAGCGGCCTCCGATGTGTACAACACTAAAACTTTATGGATAAAGATGATAAAAGCTGCGACAGAACTACCTGGTTATATATAGACTTTCGGCCAGGAATTGCTGCTAGTTTTGCTTTTTTTCTTTCACGAAACTTTTTTCCTCTTTTTGCATTTGTTCTAGGCTATCTGACCAGAATTTATTTTGATTCAATGGAAATAAAAATTTATAATATAAACTTAATGCATCACTAACCGAAGTTACTGTGTTTGTTTACAAGACGCTATCCATAGCGATTTTGGCGAGAACGTTAGTGACATACACAATGCCTCAGACACTCCCGTAACGGGAAGAGCCATATAATGGTAATATTTTGGGTGAGTTTATTCGTTGAAAACGGCATGGTTTTTTTTATTACATAAAAACTACGAAAATACGCCACGCGAGTTCGTTACGAAAGTAGCAAGACCCACTTAATGTCACCAATACCTAAGCGCCTTTCGTCCAAAGCAGCAAGATATACTTTTGATGCCCAATTCCCCTTTAGCAATCGTCCAACTTTTTCACGGATATGACGCAAGTCACGTGGTGTACCCCTCCCCCCGCTCTCTTTTCCTCCCGCTCGCTGTCTCCTCAGTATGGCGACGTTTCGGGGGGAGAGGGGAATCACTACTTCCGTTCGCTTTTTCAATGTTACGCAAAACTGGGTAAATTTCCCATTCCCTCCCGTGCGCAAAAAAGTTTCACTTCAAAAACTCACGATTAATTTCATAACTCTCTGAAATTAAGAAATACATTTTAAAAAGATTTGAAAACACATTTTGTAATACTCGAATTCGGAATTTTAAACTAACTGAAATTCTCTAGAAATCCCATTATAAATTCCTGGATCGGAACTTAATAAATCATTGTAAGAAATATACAGGGTTTATCAGGAATGAATGACCCGATTGCAAAATTTAATAATTCCCAGATGAGAGAATAAGGGTTGCTAAGGGTTGGCACCTTAAAACTAGATTAACCCCACTTATTCGGTCCTACTTCCGTAATTGCTTTTTGACTCGCTAACTTCTTTTTTGTATTTTTTATTGATTCGATCTTCATGTTTTTATTTTTTATTTTATTTTTATTACGTTATTTCTTGTTATGTTCTTTTTTTTCTTCTATTTTTTTGTATTTTTGATATATTTTATAAAATTCTTCCACATATATATAAATGTACTCAGTCAATTCTCAATGATTCAAACCTTCGATAATACTGACCTTTCGATAGTTCGAAGTATATGCTCAGTTCCCAGAAAAACTCCGATATTTCGAACTAAAACAACATTTAATTTTAGATAGTTTTAACGTTTTGGTACATTCAACACATCGAAGTAAATTCTGCGCCTTGCTAGTCAGTAACAAGCTATATATATATATATATATATATATATATATATATATATAATTCGAAGTTATGTTTTAAAACTCTCGACAATTCGAACTCTCACTCTATTATGGTGCAATACTGTAATAAATAGTTTAGACCTTACAAGTTTTGCGTTATATTGTCTCAGCGTATCTCCACTGTAACGCAGACACTTTGATGACCAACTGCCTGCTACACCTTCTTCGGGTTATTAGGTTCCTCAGACAAAAATACTCTTTTGTTGTTCTCATTCCTTTAAGTAGACCATAGACCAATCGCTCCTGTTGTCAGCCATCCATATATTGGGTTGTTCGGAAAGTAATTTCGTTTTTTCCCGACAGAGGATTTAATTGTATTTTTTGCACCCAACTTCACATTTAAGCCGCATAATTTTTATATGTTTTGAGAGATCATATAGCAAGGCTTGTGTGTGAAAAATTCCAATTAATTCTACGCAGTAGTTTTTGGTTGGTGCCCTTTTAAATATGGGGAGCGATAAGCAGCATTTTCGACATATATCTTACTGTTTTACTACAGAAAGGGTAAAAATGCTGTTCAAGCCAGAAAGAAATTGACCAATGTGTATGGAAAAGGTGTGTTGGCAGTACGCCAGTGCCAGAACTGGTTCTCTAAATTTCGATCTGGCAATTTTGATGGCGAAGTTGCACCACGTTCGGGAAGGCCGTTTGAAGCATATAATGACGCGATAAAGGCATTAGTTGATGTGAACCGGCAAATAACAACACGTGAGATCGGATTGAGGTTAAATTTATCAAATTCAACAGTTTATGACCACTTGAAAGGCCTGGGATTATCCTCTAAGCTCGATGTATGGGTTCTCCATGTTCTCACAGAGACAAATCTGTGTCGCCGCATTGACGTCTGAGATTCGCTTCTCAAACGTCACGAAAATTATCCGTTTTTGAAGCGCATCATCACTGGGGACGAAAAATGGGTTGTATACAACAACGCAAACGCAAGAGGTCATGGAGCAGAAAAGATGAACCGGCTCAAACCATTTCCAAAGCCGATATTCTCCAAACAAAGGTGATGCTGTCTGTTTGGTGGGATTTTAAAGGAATCGGTTTTTTTTTAGCTTTTACCGGATAACACAACGATTAATTCGGAAGTCTACTGTCATCAGCTGGACGAACTGAATGATGCACTTCAACAGAAAAGGTCAGAAGGAAAGGTGTAGTGTTTCACCAAGACAACGCGAGACCTCACACATGTTTGGTCACTCGCCAAAAGCTTTTACAGCTTGAATGGGATACAATGCCACACCCACCATATTCTCTAGACCTGGCACCATCGGATTATTATTTGTTCCGGTCACTCCAAAATTTTTTAGACGGTAAAACCTTCACCTCAAATGAGGAGGTCAACAACCACCTCGATCAGTTTTTTGCCAGCAAAGACCAAAAATTTTATGAGCGTGGAATTGTGCTACTATCAGAAAGATGGCAAAAGGTGTTGGACCAGAACGGCCAATATATTATTTAATAAAGTATTTGTTTACTATACGAAAACTGTCTTTCATTTCCACAAAAAAAAACGAAATTACTTTCCGAACAACCCAATATTTTGTGTAACACATGTGGCCTTGCTATGCATGTGTTTAGAAGGGATAGTCCACTATTGTGAAGAAGAGCTGCGTAGGATTGTGGATGAATGTATTAAATGTATTATTTTAGTACAGGACTGTTATTTTATTCTGTATAATGTGTTCTTTTTAAAAGCACTTTAAAATATTTTATACATATGTGCAATTGTTGTTTTATTACATAGTTTCAAATTTAAATAAGTTAGAAAAAAAATTTTCATTGGTTCCTCCAACTTTGAATTATCGAGAGAGTCGAATGTATATATATAAATCACTATGTCTTTAGTGTTTTATGAGAAAATTAACCGAATTCAAGTACTTTGTATCCATTGTCTTTTTACATAACATGTATACTGAATTATTTATTACACAGACATTTGTAAGAATCCTTTATTAAATTATTTAATCCAATGCTTCTTCACAACAAGAAGGATACAAAAACCGAACCGAGCAACTAAGAATTGTACTTTAATACAATTAAAAACATCCAAGCAATATTTTTATTACATTTATTTAATGTGTTGCTTCTTTTTTTTTATTTAATATTAAAAAATGGACTTAAATTTTTATATTAAAATATAAAAGAATTAGAAATGTTGATAAATGCTATTGTGTCAAATATAAGTGTTATATTATGTATAATATATTATAATAATATATATTGTGGTTCATTATTAAATTATAACAAAAAATTAGGCATCCAATTTGGAAAAAATTGCGCAGTGCTGATGAATCAATAGATAGGTCATTATATCTCATGTACATCAAACATGCGATTTATAAGCCCATCTGGCATTCAAAGTATAATTTTGCCATTTTGTCAACATTCTATTGTGTAGGAAAAGTATCAAACTGAAGAAAATTTGAAAGAAGACATAATAAATATTACAATTAATATCAAGTTACAGCGTTGATATTTGACTAATACTAATTGTCGATCTGAGAAATTATCTATAATCACTATCATTATTATTTTTTACGGGGAAAAAATGTTTTTATTTCACTTTTATTTACGCAAAGAAACTTTAAGCAATATATGTTTAGCCTGTGGTTTTTTTTTCAAATTCATGCTCATGCGAAGGTGTAAAAATTCCAGATCAAAATCAATTATTGAACTGACTGTTTACTTTTTAACAAATCTAGCTCTTTTTTATCAATACAGATTCTCTAGGAAATAAAAGAAAACTTTAAAAGAACATATTTTAATTATGTCCTTTAAAATCTCCCTCTTGCCAAAAAAAAAGTATTTTCCCCTTCATATTTATACCAATATGTACTAAAGGAGTTCATTATTTCATTTCAGTAGTCAAAAAGTTCCCGGAATAGGTAAATTAGAAGTTATTTAAAAATGGAACGATTATTTAATAGATTTCAAAATACCGTCCTCCTGCATCCACACAATTTCTTCAACATTTGTATAATTCTTCAAAATACTCTTAGAATCTATTTTTTAGAGGCCCTTCAATTACTTCTTCACATTTTTCCTCCACTTTTGGCCAAGTCAAGTTTCTTTTCACTTGACTGACATTTTATCTGAGGGTAGTTAAGAAAGCACCAAGTCTCTCATCACCTGTCAAGAATTCTTTCAAGGAGCTGTCATCTTCACCAGCCATATCAATTCCATAAATATGTTCACTATCATTTATTTTTGTTCAGGTGGCAACATTTTTTGCAACCATGTGCAAACAAACACGTTGTTGCTCCTTTTCAAATCCTCATGACGAATGCTATGTGAATGTTGCTATTGAAATTCCATGTTCTGAGGCAATAGCGTCAATGGTTTTTTGTCGTTGCGCACACACGATTTATCGAACGGTCTCAATATTTTCATCTGTGGTAAAAGAGGGGCGTCCATTCCGTAGGTCATATTAGATGTTGGTGCAATTTTCATGAAAATGCTTTAATCCCTCGTAAACAGCTTATTTTTATGACATAGCTTCCGTATGCGAACTTCAGCATTTAGAATGTCTCAGAAGGTGATTTCTCGACAAAAATATAGAATTGGATTGGAAGTTTGCACGCTGCTCCAAAAACAACATTTCAAAATCCAACGAAAGGAAAATCCGTTTGTTAGAAATGATCTGCAGCTAACGCCGACAGTACCAGAAATGAGTTCCAGATGGCTATGTGTTTTCCTTATCAGTGCTGTCAACTTCCAAAAGAGGTATTTTCCCTCCTGACCATTCCATTTGTGATACGTTTAAAAGTAACTTTAAGCATAAGTACCAATTTCGTTTGTTTTGAAATTATCTCACCTTAGAGTTAAAAAAATTTGTTTTCTGCATGTACTAAGTACCTAATGACTTAATTCACTTACGAAAGAAGTCCGAAAGTGAGTTCCGCCATTTTTTCCACTGAAATGCTATTGCTAAAAATCATACAACATGGCTTTATGAATTGTATACATTCACATTTTTTTTCTTATACTCACTTTTTCACTATCAACGACATCATAAAATGTGCCGTAGCTTGAAATGAGTTCAAAGAAACAACTCTGATAAAATTCGATACCCAGCAATGCAAAGGATTGTTACATGGACTACTCCACCTCAACATTGTTTTGAAAGAATATTTTTCCTCAGTAGTGAACTGGGACGCTTCCACGTTATTGAGGTGGTTTTATTTTCTGGGGAAAGGTCGTGCATTTTTGTCACATCACCTGTAATGGTTCTGAATAGGAACTAATTATCCTTTCACGTGAATTACATCAGGGGATAAGGCCCATTCCCATTCTTGCACTCTTGTGATCCAAGGTCAGATTTCTAGGTTACTTATCTTGTTGACACTATTCGGAGTCCAACACATCAGAGGGCACGTGATAGGTCTGTGCACTACTATGTGTTGTGAACACCTCTCTGATATCGTATTTGACCACTTCGACCGTCATCCTCCCCATATGCATTCCTTCACTCGACATACATCACCAGGAATTGACCATTAGACGAGATACGGACCCTTTACCCTGCAGGTCTGCAGGTGTCCCTGGATGTCAGTCTATTCATACCCGATAGCAGCACGCACTTCTACTGTGAACGATATTGTCAGCACTCATTTGTCTGTCATTACAAATTGTACTCGAATAATCTCGGGCGCGCTGGCCTGCTGCTTCTCTCTTTTTTCATTCGGTTGTCTACACATGCGTCATTCATCCTACTCTAATACTTTCGTCATCTAACCAGACGGATGTGGTCTCTTATGACAATAGTTTTACCTAATGTACCACCTGCTTAAAAAAATGACGAATCTTATTTTTGCAACAACCCTCGTAAAATTAACATGCAGCAGGTCACATCATTTTCTGTGACATTATCTGGTGAATTCAGGATTTAAAAACAAAATTCAATTAAAATTCTCGTGTCATGAAACTTATGGCCTGGACATCCGCTTTCTCCTTTCAATATAAGTGGTAACCCTTCTGAATTTTTGGTTTATTTTATAAAAAAAATATCGGAATTTGGATAGAACTTAAATGTTATTCGAATGATAAATTCCAAAATTATCCGTGACTATATTTGTAAATATAATACTATCGAATTGGCTTTCGAACTTTTGTACAATGATTCAAATATAACGTTGTTGGATATGGTATACTGATTGGATACATTTTTAATATTAAAGCAAATGATATTTATAAAGTAGAAATTAATATCTAGGCAATACAAGAGCAAATAAAAGCTAATCGATATCGTACATATAGTAAACTTTTCTAAATAAGGAACCAACACATCAGTGTCAATAAAGAATTCAGGAAACGAAGCCCATTGGAAAGCATATTATTTAAGAAAGGAACAAGCATAAGAGGAAATTTCTGAATCACAAATTAGTCCCCATTAAAGGCCAAGAAGCGGGGGAGTGAACTGGAGTGAAGTGAGAGGATAGGAAGGATGGCGGCAACAGATGGCGCGAAGAAAGAAAATTTCTTGCTCAATATCCGACGAAATTAATTGTTGAAACGTCGAAGCGAATTAAGTATAATGACTTTACTTCTGTTTCTAAAAGTAAAAGTTCTTTTAATTTATGGATCATGAGTAAAATAGCGGTATTAAAGGAAGTCGGTTGTTACTGAATCAATTCCACGCCCGGATCAGCTTAGGCCTTACATTCTCATAAAGGTTAAGACAGATTAGAGGAGAATAAGCATAATGGAAATCTCTAAGTTTCAATTTGCAAAGTCTTTCTTTCTTTCTTTGGAGCGTGGCTGCATTTAATGCAGTTTATTTTAAAGTGAAACACTAGACTGGTTTTCGGGTCAATAACGCGTATCTAATCTTATGGTAAATATGCAACTATTTATTATGAAAGCAATTATTCATGAAGGCTTATGTGTAATTTTTCCTTTAAGAGCATTTGTAATCCTTGTGTAGGATAGTGAGTCATTTTGAACTTTGCGGGTTTTAAACATTTTTCGGAATTTAAGGATTAAATAATATATATGAGTATGAGTGTGTAAATCTCATTTACGTATTCGTTTATTTATATATTATACACTTGAATGTTGCACTTCTTTCATGTGTATGTATTGTACTTGTTTACATATATTAATCTATTAAGTCACAAAGGGGGAAGGGCTGATAATACGGAATTAGTTTACCAGGAAATTTCGGTCCTAGGCTGAAAATTGAATTGTTAGGGGCTTAGTCTTCAAATGATTTATTTATGTAATTCTTCATTACTATATATGTACACCTACTTAAAATAAATCGATAATCATAGAAATAATAAAACAATAATTTCGATTGGAATACATTCTTCTTCTTTTTCAATCGTAATCCATATAAATAGGAGAAAGTTGACTCACTTATTATCATGATATCTCCGGATTATTAACTTACAAAATTGAAATACAGCACGCATGTTTATTTTGTTGAGTAGAGGTCCGCTAAGAAAAGATCACACAAAAACAACTTCTAAAGGGCGTTATGGAAGTGTTATAGACAAATAGCTCTGTTTCTAAACTATTACACCAACAGACTTGAAATTTGCTAAGCATGTTTCTTTCGTTCAGTAGAGATCCGCTAAGTACAAGTTTTGTGGAAATTGACTCTCTCCAGAGTTAATCCAGGGGAATTATGGGGGCGTTATAGATAAAATAAATCCCGTTATTGAACTATTAAAAACACAGACTTGAAATATGGAGAACACGTTCCTACTCTGGAGTAAAGGTCTGTCAATTAACGGGTTTTTTGTTGAAATGAACATCTAAAGGGGCGGATTGTTGAAGGTTATGGAGACGTTAAAGATAAAACGTTCTCTTTTTGAATTGTAAGATCTATGAACTTGAAATTGAGTGAGATTGTTTCTTTTATTTTACTTTTCTTTAAGCAGAAATTTGCTAAAGATGGGGATTGTGCAAATTGACACCGAAACAGGGAGAGGGTTGCATGCAAGATAAATATACTTCCGTCTTAGAAATTCAGATCATATTCTTTTTAAATGTAGAAGCCGAATCTGTGAGAATTTTTTTCAATATTATCAAAAGCTTAATGACATCAGTAATATATATACACACAGTGGATTCTCCATATTTGGAAGCTGGAGGGACCAATGAAAACCTTCGAAATATCAAGAGGGTAGAAGAAACTCACAAAATACACGAAGTGAAATTTTCTCTAACACATTTAAAATCGAAACTATGTAACACAACAATTGCATACATACCATACATAAAATTATTTTAAAATATTTTTAAAAAGTACATTTTATGCAGTATACATATTATACAGAACGACTGACAACAAGTGTGGTCGGTCTATTGTCCATTTGAAAAAGGAAGGCAATAAAAGTATCTTTTCACCTGAATAACCGGAAAACTCCATGAAGGGGTAGCGGACAGATGATCATCAAATGGGCTACGATACAGGGAAGTTAAGCAAAGAGCAAACACAAAACTTATAGCTCCAACCTGTTTGCCCCAGGGCTGTACATGATAGTGGGTGTTCTAATTGTCGAGAGTTTTATAAGATAACTTCGAATTATCGAGTGTTGTAGTCTGGCTAACCACAAATTCTTCTTTCAAAATCTTGAGTGTACCAAAACGTATTTTGTTTCAATTCTAAATATCAAGTGTTTTTCTGGGGACTGAGCGTATACTTCTAATTATCGAGATTTGTGTTATCGAAGGTTTGGATTAGAGAGAGTAGACTGTATATACACACAATGTAATGAAACTCCAAACAAAGTGGGTGGGTAACAGCTATTGGGATTCATATTTTTCCTCACTCGCTTTGATTCAAAATATACTTTTTTATTTTTAGTGTACTGAATTAAAAATATGCATTTATTTTATTTCTTAAAAAAATTGAATACATTATATTAAACGTGTGCAATGCTACAGAAACACACATTTTACATTACTAATGGAAATTTGTTTTTCAATGAAAATGTATTGGGCTAATTTTATGCAAAACAGCTTTAACTTACACCTTTTCAAGTACAGTAAAAGTAAATATTCGAAAAATGAACTTTGTGAAACAAGTGCAGAAAAAGAAATAAACACATAAAATCTTTAAAAATCATTAAAACTGCACCAGATCCCACATTAATGTTAAAAAAATTACCACGTTTAACCTAATATGGCACTAATTGCTTTCTGATAATGAGTTCATCAAACCTGTGAAAGAAGATGTAATGTGACGTGAGGACATCATTTTAATATTTATCACAAGCGAGATTTAATTACGAGAAACTTATTTTTTCTTCTTCCTTATATTCGAGAAGGAAAGTTATGATCACCAGCAAATTAGAGCAAACTTAGGTTTATGTCAATATTCATTAATCACTTTTGATTAATGCTTAATAACTAAATTTGAAATGTAAGCATAAAAATCATTTGTGATTAATGGTTGCGTTTAAATTATTAAGAAGACATCACCTCGCTAGATATACTTATATATATATATATATATATATATATATATATATATATACTTAAATATAAATATATCATTTCATTAAACATTCGTAATTTTACAGAAAATTAATCTATTTCACAGTAAAGTAGAATTATTTTAATTAGTTTAAATTGTATAATTTACTTTATTTTAGATACAATCCCGTTAAAGTCATACATAATTTTATTTCTTTTAATTTAGATATGTATTTAATGTATATTTATTTATTTTCAGAAATTGATAGTATTTTTATAATTACTAATACTGTTATTACTTAATTTTAATAATCGTTACTATTTTTCAAATAATAGACTATTAATTAATCTCATAATTGCATGAACTAAAATACTCATTTCCAAATCATAGAATTACATATTCTTTTTACATGTTTCATTGTAGATTAATGCTTAAGACTAAAAATGAAAAAAATACAAACTGATATTTAATTGAACTATTATTTATTTATTTTATTGTATCAAGTTATGAAAAAAACAAATATAAATAATTTTAATTTAAAAATAATTATATTCCCTAAGGCAGCTTTTTGTACATTTCCAAGCACAAAAAAAATATCTTTTATTGTACGTCCAATAATTATGAATATATTATATTCAAAATAATGCAATTATGCAGTAGAGTTCATTGATAGAAAGAAAAATATAATGCAATATCCCATGAAAACCGCAGCAAGAAATCCTTCATAAATATTATTTTTAGATGCATCAACATTTAAATAAATTTAACATAATTTACTCTTTTTTTATTTAATTTTGTCTTTTTGAACATCAAAAGCAATACGAGCAGAAAAGCCTAGTAATAACATAATTTTTTTTTTTAAAATTAAGTGCTTGATTCAGTCTATACTAGTTTGAGTCGAAATAGCATTTCACTAAAGAACTAGTTTGAAAGGAAATAACATGCAAATAATTTCTTCCACTATAATTATTATCATTAGAATGTTACTACTTTATACATGATATTTATATATTATTTATATGATATACTTTAATGAATGGAAAAGCTTATTAAAATAACAAAATACCATATGTTTACTAGAATTATACCAAAGAGACCAGAGATAAGATTCGACTCCACCTTAAAATATCCCATTGATTTCACCCAAAGTATTATACCTAACAGCGATAAACTTTTCCTACAAAATCTTTAAAACCATATAAAGCAGCATTAAGCCTGATTTGTATAACTTGTAAAAGATTTTTAATGAAATATAACATCTTCAAAGATTTAAAAATTTTAATTTCTCAACATCCCTCTTTCGAACACGCCCATAAATTTCGCAAGTGCCCTACGGTGTTTCGCTGTACCATCTGTTACCTCCATGTGAAGGCCACTCTAGGGGGAAACTATGTTTCAGTCACTTCAGAACAAAGAAGGTAGAAAAGCTTTATTAATATGTTTAATGTTCACGTATCCCTCCAATCAATTGCATATGAACTTCCAATTAGGCGACCAAATATTTGCAACCACGGCTTTTCGAATCCCTTAATTAAAATTTTGCCTCCCCCTCTTTTCCCTCGAATTATCCCTCAAGGAAAGTGAATCGATCGTAATTTAGAAAGGGACTAAAGGAACTTGTAGTATGGTATGCTTTGATTAAAATAGGCTTTTGCAATATTTCTAGGCTCTATAGTACATATGTCTAAGCCATTTCCACATTCGTCTGATATAGCCACAGAACCCAGAGGCAAAGCACTCAAGATCTAGCGAATGTGTATGAAATATTGAATAAAAGCTCTTAGAAGTCCCAAGAAGTAATGAAATAAATAACGAATCGCCCCTTTGCGGTACTCTATGAAGACAAGTATCATTTTTTCAAAGGTGCTATTAATACTACGTCGTTGTTTTAGACTGAGGTCCTAAAAGCCAGATGTCTGGCTTAAACCAATCGCATTTATTGATATACATCAAAACATTTAAAACAATGTATTATTTACTTATTTACGAAACCGTGTTAACACTGATAATCTAACAAAAATCAATGCAATTATTAAACATTTATTAATTACTCGAATATTTTTGATTGCAAAGAATTGCAATCATTCATAACAAATTTAATATTAATTTCCCTATTAGATGCACTAGTACTATCATAAGAAACGAAATGTTTTTGAGACTATAGAAAAATTTGAATTATTTTATTCAAAATGAAATAAATGAACATAAGAATGTAATATAACTCAAGGAGTTAAATTGATTGAAAATTATTTGAAACCTCCGGTTAAATATTTGTAATTCGAGTTAAATTTGTTTTCAATTTAGAAATAATTTTTAAACCACAAATTTGGAACTTAATTCACATATTATATTATAATGACTGTAAGTTTCCTTCTTTTTCTTTTCTGTTATTAAAAAAAAAAAAAAAAAAACTTATTTCTTACAAGCAACAAATAAGCATCACAATTTGTTACAATTGGGGAACTACATTTTTATAAGTAAAAAATAAGTAAATATGTTGATTATCTCATTTTAAGACGTTTTGATATATTTTCAGTAAATGTTCATAAAAGCTTTTTTATCATCTAATTTTTTACCCATCAAATACAGTAAATTGTGATATCCAAATTTTAATCAACATGACGATTATAAAAAATAAGCTGTTATATATTACCAAACATGTAACAACTTTATATTTCAAAAAAATACATTTTCTATCACTGTCTTGTATAAATTTTAATTATCTGATAATTATATTATCATAACACAAACTCAAAAAACAATGGATAAGTGGCAAAACTGTAGCAGAATTTGCGTTAGCCAGGGTGCATCACGATGAGGCCCACTACGTTACACCTGAACACTTGTATAAATTTGTCTTAATTCAATTGTAGAAAAATATTGGGGAGCACGTGCACTAATGGCATAGGTGCTATTGTAGTATGTGGTATTTGTAAAATAAAGAGAAATATTATCATAACATTTCACATACTTGAACTAATAGTTTAAAATTAGTTTAATTCCATTTTTGAGTCGTAAATTAATAGAAATAAAAAAAGCATGAATTTATTATAAACACATTTTATGAATTGCTTAATATTTTCTATTGATCCCCATACAAGGTGTTTTCTTTTACTGCCCTTAATATTATATTTAAATTTTAAAAAAAGGTAAACTGTTTCTAAACTTTTCAAATAAATGTTTAAGTGTAGTAAATATCTATTAAACACATTTTTTAAATGAATTAATTACTTTATCAATGATTGATTTTTATATGCAAATAGGTTATAATAGTGCAAGTTTTTACACTTTTAAATTTCAACATTAGTGAAACAACAATTTATCTTCTATATAAAATTAAATTAAGAATCGAATAATTGTTTCTGTAAACATGGTTTGATTTACTATTATTATTATTATTTAGAAAAGCGTTGTCTAAATAAACATTTTCCTTTTCAGATTTTTACTTCGACTGCAAACATAATGCTAATATTAAATGCAATTTGTACTCCTCATTCATGATAATTCTATTATGATTTTAAAAACAGACGCGTACATTAATTATTAAAAATAAAATAATAAAATCCGGCATTTAGTGTAATTAAATAATACCAGTTTTAAACTCTAAATGTAATAACGCGTTTTTATGTTTATTAGAGAAGAATTAAAATTGAGTAGTTTTAAAATAAGAACTTTTTTTTATAAAGCATAGGAACTCCTAAATAAGAAATTTATTAAATATTTATATTTATAGAAAAAATTTACACTCGTAAAACATTATACTATTTTTATTTCTTAAATTCTAATAAAAAATTTTGAACTGTTGAAAACTTTTAAGTTGAATCTATATTTTGATTTTAAGAAACCACGTATGAAAAGTTAATAAACTACATACCAAACCTACAGCATTCTGAAAATGAGCCAGATTTTGTCACACAAACTAGTATACTAGAAAATTGTATACTAGCAATAATTTGTTCTAAAGTATTTACAATAAATTTATAAATAATTAATTTGGCATACAAAAATATACTCACAGTGTACATGTAACATTGTTTTCTTTACTGCTGTTGGAGGTATTCCATTGTTGGCAATGCATAAATATGTTCCCATATTTAGACGACTCACTTTGATTATTGTGAGCTCAGCTCCTTCGTATAGAATATCTGAAACAGTTAAGCAAATTCATAAGTTTTTGTCGGTTTATTATAATAAACACACTTTTTGTTGAAAGCTTAATTTGATTAAATTTTATTAATTAGAACTTAATTGTACAAAACAATAAAAGAAAAAGTAAGGTATTATATATAAATAGAAAAACAAGTGGGATGTGTGTACAGCTGTAAAAATAAAAAATAAATATTATTTAATAAAAAAATATAAAATTATCCTGCATAAAGTTATAAAAGTAATAATGTTGGTAAAATGATTTAAGCTATAACTATAAGATACTTAAAAAAAGAAGAAAAAAAAACACTGAGTGAGAGACAGAGAGAGAGAGAGATATATATAAATAAATGTATAATACATAAAATTTAAAGTGTATACATTGTGTTATCTACATAAATAAATATGAAATATTGCACAGTGTTGCTTTGTATACTTTAAAATAAATATTACAAAATACAAAATATTATTTCAGCAGCAAATTGGATGAAATTTTCATAGCATTTTAAGAATATTAAGCAATTTCAAACTGTGAAAAAAGTAGAAGAAAAATATTTAACGAACAGAACTCATATTACATACGTTTATTCATCGATATCATTTCAAATAGCTAATGCATAAATAAAATTTAAAAAAAAATATTCTTTTACCGGTTATTATTATAAATTTAAAATATATTATAATTACAATTACTATAGAATTAATTATGAACACGGATTATTTCAAAATAGTTTCAAACCATTTTTTCGCTTATTGTTTGATTTAAAAATTTATTGAGGTTAAATAAAAAAATAAATGTGCCTATTTTTCAAAATAAATAAAAATATTAGATTGAATAACTGCATTGTAAAAGCTTTAGCTCTTTTTGAGAAAAATTGCAAAAAAGTTAAATATATTTGCCCTTGAACATTTATGTAAGATATTTTATTTAGATAAGAAATATCTTTTAAAAAGATTGATCGACATACTATATTGCTAATGGGGAAAATATCAAAAGCTTGCAAGTAAGTTAAATCATTCCCCCCCTAAGTATGACATATATACCAAAATATGACGTGTCATTATTTGATTACAAATAAAAAAAACATCATATTTTGGTAGTATGAAACGTATTTTACCATTTATTTCGAAAATAATAGCAATTGTTTAAACTTTAAATCTTGAATATCTTGAAATATTTAAAGGTTAATTAACATTACTTCTTTTTTAAAAAAAGTTTTGATATAATTCTTTGTTTCAAAGTGAGAGAGAATAGAGATGATTAAAAATGTGACTGTGTAATGACTTTTTCTATAAAAAAATCTGTAAGGAATCAAATAAGGGAAATTAAAATCGCCATTCTGAAGAAAGGGATTTTCAGAAAATAATAAAGACCACTATTCTAAAAAATATACCAAATCTACCTACTTACACCGTTAATCTTTTATCATTGAAACAATGATTTAGTTTCAGCTGAATGCAGAAAGAAAATCTTAACGAAGAATTACAATCGTAGCCAACAGTACTCTTAGTTTGAAGAAGGAAAAATGAATAGTTCTAATACTTTTCATTCCTTTTTTCCCCTCTTGGACTGAAGTAAAAAATTTAAGTTTTCAATAAAAATAAAAATAATAAAAACGTTTGTGTGTGGGATGTAAATAATTGTATTCAGGTGTTTAAAAGTATTATCTAATTTCCTTTTTTTAAAAAAAAAATGATTTGCAGAAAATGTTATTTTGCACACATTGAATTAATTTTTTTCTCTGTGCTATTTTAATACCTAAGAAATTTATAGAAGGAAAAGTATAAAATTAGCATATTAAGCAAAGCTAAAATACGTATTTCTTTCCTAAGGGAAAACTAACCTCCCCCCCCCTCCTCTTTAACCCTCTATCACTCATAAACAGAGATAAATAGTTTTTTTCCCTTCTTATTTTTTGGATTCGAGATAATACGTACAAAAACAAAGTACACAATTTTCTTTATTTTTACATTTTTGTAATATTTTAGAAGAAAATTATGTATAAGAGAGAAAAAGGAGTATTGTCTTGGGCAGGGGGCATCTTTGTGTTCAGGAGTAAATGTCTTTAGTAAGACCTCACATGTTGTGAAAGATGTTCACAGGGATGTTTATGAAGCAATTATGGAGCAGATCTGAAGAATATTTGATTATTTTTTTTCAATCACAGTTGGACGACAGTTTTTGTACATACCGATAGCCAGATAACTAATTTCTATTTGTGACATGTAGCTCCGTCTAGTTGTATTCTTTAGTTACAGTTTGTCAACTCAGGGGCTGTACTTATAAAAGCAATTCTATGAATTTGTCAGGCGATGGAACGGTATGCTACGTACAATCTTCAACAGGTGTATACAAATATACCATTCTGCACCACTCTACAAATTTATTAATTATTTAGTTGATTGAAGTTAATAATTTTGAAATGGAGTTCATTAGGATAATATCTTTAGAGTGATGGGAAGCAACATTTACAGAATTACGAAAAAATCTGTAAAATACATCGACAGCTATATATTGTTTAAAATTATTGGATGTCATTATAGGAGAAATTTAATTTTTTGAAGAAAATTGTTTTACATATGTATTTATGCATATATTTTTGCATATGAAAAGCAGTTAGAGTCCGCAAAGAAGCTCTTTAAAAACTGAGCACTAAAAATCATGTGTCAAATTGAAAGAAACAAATAATACACCTGATATTGTGATATACAGTGAGCGGTGCTGAGATAAATTGCTCACTAAACTATTTTTTCATTTAATTATATTAAACAGGAATACTTATACTTTATGCTGTTTTTCTCTTCTTTTATAATAAATATGTTTCGCCGATACATAACATGCGTATGATTTCCTTTTTTTTCATTTATGTTGAAGTAATGATTATTCTTGTTTTTTTTTTTTCATGTTACAAACACCTTAAATGTTGGGAAACTAACATATATTAAAACTCTAAATTTATATTCTTGATCTCTATTCCCTAATATTGCATCAATTATCTTGTGAATTGAATTGTTTCAAATATTTCCCACAGTACGAGACCCTGAATCCTATTGATAGGCCGGTTTGGCACGCCGCAGTTACTAGATTGCCGATACCTGTTCTACACTATGCTGTAGAGAATTGAAAAAAAGTATTTACCAAGCATTGATATATATATAGAAGAGTTCCTTTGTCCAATAATGAAAATACTCTGAATGATTGAATAAGTAACTTCAAATTTCCTTATAAAAATTCATTCCATGGATCACAATTATCTTAAATTAAAAGTTCTCAAATATTTCGACAGCACTGTTTTTATTTTTTATTTAGAATTATATGCATATATATATATATATTGGACACATGACTGATCAAAGCATGGTTTTCAAGATATAAATATTAATCGTAAGATATGTTCTCAGAATTCTTTAATCTTAAGCTTTTCTTATCAAAGCAAATATCACAAACTTAAAGCCCGAAATAAACATTGGTAATATTCTGCTTCCATCTACTCTTTTCGACTGATTTTCTTTTTAAGTTAAAATAATAATCAAACCAGCATCTCTGCTTGTGTATTCATGAGAAAAATTCCCAAGCTAATTAGGGAATGGAATTTATTCGATGTAAAAGACAACATCCTCAGAAAAGTGTTAGTTTGTGAAAGACGAGCTTGAAATAACTTTTGGTATGCATATTTTCTGAGTTGCTTTCCGTACATGTTACAATCGATTAATGCAGAGATGCCAGAATTTTTATTAATTTGTATCATATGAGAGTACAGAAATATATGATTTAAGTTGCAACAGACTTACATTCCAGTTTTCTTTCTCTCAGTGCAAATGCTAAATCATTATTTTTTACTGATATAGCTAATGGAATATCAGTTACGTATTTTTGTTTATTTATGAAAAGTGTGTAATGTCTATTTAACGCTTCCCCATTTTTGTAGTAAGTAATATAAAAGAAACTCATATCTTTTAATAATCTTATATGGTTAAATTTTTTAAAATAATTTTATTACAATTATTGGTTTAGTTTAGCACATTGATTTGACGAAAATACAGTTGATGAGCTTCATTTATTTATAATATATTCTGTACTTTTTATTGCTTTATTTACTATATTCCAGATCAGAAAAATCGGAATATATATATATATACTCCTACTTTGCTTTAATTGCATTGGTACTATAAAATCATGGTTAAAACAGGATAAATATTTATTTGAAACGTTGAAAATATAATTCTATAGTTTTATTAACATAGTATTACATTTACGAAGTTAAACATATTTACCTTAACAAAACAAACACTTTTAACTTTAGATTTTTCACCTTATTTCCTTTCACATTTTCCTTTTCTAATTTTTTTCCAATGTATTTATTTCTTCTTTTTCATATTAATATTGGAAGAAGAAGACTCCTATTTTAAATGAAATATCACGCAGTACTTTTTTAAAGGACTGAACATGATTTATATCATAATTGAATTTTACATAATCTCTATAATAAATTGAACTATGATGAAAAATTCCCAAATTATTTCCTTTATATGATATTTTTCTAGTGTTTTTATAAGTTGTAATTAAATTAAAATATATCAGCCTTCTGATCAAATATTTTAAGAATGCTTTACAAATTTACTTTAATGTTGCTTATTATTTTCAATTATGGCAACTAATTTCAAACTTATTTTCAAATGGCGCACATCAGAATCGTTTATATTGCCATTAAAGCGTTATCGTATATTACTCATCTTTCCCTGCCCAATTTTGCAAGGTTCGAACGGACAATTTATTTGGGATATAGAGTGACGCCTTAATTTCTCGTTATCAGCCCGGGCTTCTGGCCTCAAAGTGTTTCCAAAGTAGATATTAACAAGCAAGGGGCAACATGGTATAGATACTTTTCATTGAGGGAAACAGGGCGTGTATACATTTAGGGTAACACAAATTCATCGAACGTCCTCCTGCTTGATTTAACAATCAAAAGGGTAGATTGGCAATTCCCTCCAGAAACTGGTAGCGGACGCTAACCACTTTATGGCTCTTACCCTCAACTTGACAGCTCGGCCAGAAATCCTCATTTGGAATTGTCTGAAGTTCCGCCCCGATCCTATTGCGTGACTCGCTGTATTCCGCTAGCCAATTATGACAACCCGAGCGAACTGCTGTCCCCTTTTCAGAGCACTTTCCCCCCACCCTCCATCTGTTCAAGCGGAGCATAAAACGATTAAACTGACCGCTGCCATCTTCCCACCCCACCCTTTCAGTCGTTCTCTGGACCAATGCGGAATTCGCCGGCAGGACAATAAACGTTGAGGGAGTAATTCTGTAGGGGAAGAAGGAAGGGCTGGTTTCAACCACACGGAAGCCTTTGTATTCGCATAGTTGTGACACGATTGTGCATTCGACCCCAGTGTGCACAGAAAACGCCGATAAGCAGTACTCTTGAATATGCGTGACGATCTGCTTGTGTGCTTATATTCAAAGGTACGGGGATTTAGGAGATTGAATCAAATAGTAGAACTACGAGAAAGGTGTTAGGTGTTTTAATTAGGGTCTCAGGTTTAATAGTCAGGGCATGAAAATGAGGAAATTCTTTACTTTCTTACAACTTTCTTTACAAATGAGCTTGCGTGATTAGAAAAAGAAAAATAATAAATAAATAAATTATACTAAAATTTTCCTATATTTAAAACTTGTATGTGAATATATATTTTATCTCATCTTTTTTAAACCAATCAAAAAAAATAAAAATCTGAAGACATTTTTTTTTCCAAATGTATTACCAAAAAAAAATATTTTAAGACGATATAACACGTAGCATAAAATATATTCCATGTGAGAAGTATAATCTACTTTATAAAGTTATAAGTTTATTTTTCAATTTGATGCTTTATAAATCTATAAATAGGTACATGTCTATGATTCAAGGGAGAGTTGAGGGCTGAACCCCCCCCCCCCTGAATCAGAATTTTTACCAGAGATTCCACCTCTATGCTTAATTTCTGTGTTTTTTTACAATACCCCCCCCCCTTCTCTTCCCCAACAAGAGAGATGAGTGTACGCCACTGATTCAAAATCTGATCATTTTTTCATTTTTTTCACCTAGCATTTGTTTTCTTTAAAATTTCTTTTGATTTTATATAAAGTGAAGAAATGGCAATGGGAAAATAATAGATAAAAACACTTGTTTATAAATTAGATGGGATAAAAATAGGAAATTTCTATAAGGTAAAAAAAAAGTCATATTTTTCAGGATAAATGCTTCAAACATGGTTCATTTTCTTTACCTTTTTCCTTTGCATTCCGATTAACTTAATATCACATTTAATGTTTGATCATTATTTTTCAGCAAAAATATTCCAAAGACACATTAAATGTTATGTATGTGCGTATAAAATATCCAAATATCATAAATAAACAACTTGTTGAATTGTCTAAGACATGTTAGAAATAATTAAAATCCACCATCTTTATTTCCAAATCATACTCGTTAGTTATTTAATTTTGTATTGGATTCGGATAAAAACAGTCTGAAATTTTGTAAATAATTTCGACTCAACACAACAGACTAACGAGCAAAACATTGGGAGGAAAATGTAAAAACATCGTTTGAAAAAAGCTATATGATTATTGTTTTGACGTCTTACCTTTTCATTTTCATTTTTTTGGTTTCAGTGAACATAATTTTCAATAATTTAAATGTTCACATTAATAGTTTTATTACAGAAAATCAATATTTATGCATTGAGAGAAAAATCTTATTTTTTTTTTAACATTTATAAACCCCGTGCACCACCGAACGTATAACACGGGGGTAAACAACACAGACAGAAGAAAGGATTACAACACAAACATCCATGCCTTCTCCGGGATTCGAACCCAGTCCCTGCGGCACCGCAGTCGGCTTCACTGACCACTATACCGGATGGGCGGCAAAAATCTTATTTGAAGCACTAAAATTTAACGTAAGTGCCTGAGAAATATTGTGGATTAAATATTGCTCACAATTATTTTCAGATGTTTAATGCATAAGAAAGACACATATGCCGAATTATGTAACGAAAATGGTTTCACACACATATCCTTTCTTTCTTTGAAGGCACACAATTTTGAGAATTATATTATCTTTTTAATATCAGCGAAATACAATAATTCTTAATTTAATTTTGAATTTATCATATCAGAAATTTAAAAAAAAGTAATATTTGGACTTTTCAGGATCAATAGACATTCTCTTATTCCTTTAGTCAAGCCTTCCAAAACATTTTTCAGCACTGAACATTTTTAAAATTATAAATTTTTTGATAACCCCCTTATCTTTTCTCTGTACTATATATCATAAAATAATCATAATATAATGAATTGCACAAAAAGCTTAAAGATAACCATTTAACTGGAAATATGGGCAGCCCAACCTGATAATTTTTTTTAATTATATCACATTTTTTTATATAATTACATTTAGCTTTAGATGCTTGAGGAGGAATCACAAATCCCTATGAAATTACATATTATATTTATACATATTAAAACGAATATATTATCATCTATTAATTATAATCCTAAAGAAATTTTAAAAATTTCAAACAGAAAAAAAAATGTCATCCATTTTTTTTTCTGTTTGAAATTTTAATAATTCTTAATAATGTTTTATCTTAAATCTTAAATAAATGTTTCTCAATTTTCATACCATTCTCAAAACGTATATATTTTATAAATTTCTGCAATTGTTTGAATCAATTACATGTAGCACAAACATTTTTTAAATTTAATAAAAATCAAAACTGTGTGACTTTATATTTTCTGCATCATAACTGTTTTATCGCACTGAAAGCAATAAACAAACTGATTATTCTTTATTCTATAAACAACCATATTAACATGTGAAGTTTCCCCTGTATGCTGTTAAGATTAAACTTAATTAGGTAGCCTCAAATATCTGTGTAAAACTTAATGCATCTGATGCCGAATAGTAATTCACTTCTCTTTGAAACCATCTCTAGAATCTGTTCAAGGAGTTAGGTTCTATCTTTTATCTTAGCTGTAGATATTTAGAAAACTAGCCATTAAACTCTCTAATTCCTGTCCTTAGTTACTGAAATTAATTTGAACTAATTTTATACAAGCCACAGTTTCGATGCTAAGACGGATAGCGGGGATGTGGTATCAGCTCTTATCCTTCTCCAAACTGACTAAATTAACTGGAGAAGGTATCTGCGGTTTTGTGCCAGAGAAAAACAAATTTTCCTCGCTGAATCTGAGGTGGAAACTCATTCGACATGGAAACCGAGAAACTTTCCCTCTGCGCTTTTCAAGGGACGTTGTTGTGAGGGCCACAGAACATTAGCATATTATTTTGTGTCGCGCTGTAGAACCGAGGTGGGACGGTCGGCCACATATATTAAACGGCTTGTTGGGAAACTCCAAGAGCGAGGCTGACAAATTGCTTTTCTCGGAATACGGGTTGGCATCTGCAGATGATATTTTGGATCTTCTGTCTGAGGGACTGTGTGCAAACTGAAAATAATAAGATAAAATTTGATCAAAGTTTTCCACACTTCCAATAGACTTCTACACAAATACCGCGATATAATTACAAATATATAAAAAAAACATTTAAGGAATCAATTTTCTTGAAATGGAGCAACGTAAGGAAAACGATTACTATCGATTCGCAGATATTCATTTTACCAGATTTTTTGTGGGTTCGGCTATAGCACTGTTTGAAACCCATAAAGGTAGATTTCAATAAATGTAAACACACACACAATAGCAACGCTAGATAAGGATTTCAAACTACTTATTCATGCTAAAAATCAAACTTAATATAAAAATAACTGCATTAATCGTACATAGCCATGTATAGAATAAGGTCAAGGGGGGGGGGAATTAGAAAGATTTTTTGCAACCCTTTTTTAACTTTATTTCTCTCTCTCTCTCTCTATATGTCTCTTTATCTATATATATTGGAGGAAAGAGACACTCTCATTCATCGCGAGATCTCTGGATCTTTTAGATATACAGACATGAAATTTGTTAGATGTGTTTTTTTTATTAAGTGGAGATCCGTTAAAAATGGGTTTTACGGCAACAGATTAACGGTGCCATTATTGATAAAATAATTCCTTATTCGAAATGTTACACCTTTCCATTTGAGATGTTTTGAGTATGTTTCTTAGGTGAGTAGAGATGCACTAAAAGGTATTTCACGAAAATCAAATCCGAAGGGGTGGGATGGGTGTTGTTTAGGCATAAAGGATAAATATACTTCGTTTTTGAAAATTCGAGTCCTGCCCATATATCAAGAGGCAAGGCAATAATATGCATGTATATTATAAAGATAAACGATACTATTAAAATTACAATACTTAAAAAAATATTTAACTTTTACTATACCATGGGGAAAAATCATATTTTGAATGAAAAAAAGTAATATTTCTACGGAAATGTAAATTTGTAAACATTTTGAATGTTAATTGTACAGTTTAAAAAATCAGGGTTCTACTTCTAACTACATTTTTAGTTATGTAATCATCTCTCTCTCTCTCTCTCAATATAGATAAATATTCATTACTTACGTTCTCTCTCTGTCTCGATATATATACATATATGTGTGTGCGTGCCTGCGTGTGTGTGAGTAAATGTATGTATGAATGTTCATAGACGAAAATAGTTTTTACTCTTGATTTGTTTTTATATGCATCGAATTAAAAAAAATATTTTACTGAATATTTTCGTATCAGAAGAATCTTCATTTTATTTTAGAGAATTCGCTGCCTCATACTTAAAATAGCAAATGCAATATTTGTATTAGCTGCAATATACCTTACGAATGTTTTGAAAGGAGAGAACTGGGGATTTTTCCCCTTTTTTCCCCATATTATCTTTCTGCCCGGTATATGTCTCATTTCTTACGTTTCGTATAGTCTTATATGTTTGTGGTACGTTTCAGTTTCCATCCCCTATCTTTCTTCCAAGAATCTAGGGTTGCATGGATGGAGAGTATTACATTATCATGTTAGCTTCGCCTCCGTAGGATGCATCTTGGATATATATATATAGAGAGAGAGAGAGAGAGAATCTTTCCCAACCTCAGCCCTCAAGAAAACAAATGCATAAAAGAAAGTAAGGAAGCCAGCTGTGCCATCCAACTCTTTTTACTTGTACCACACAAAAAGAAGAGAGGAAAAAAGATACCACCAGTGCATTTTTTTGCGTAACAAAGCAAGGAATGAAGCATACTGCAAAAACCATATTACGCCAGCGAAAAAGTCACCATGCTCCAGTTTTGCTGGGCAAAATAGAAAACTTGCCCACACAAGCAGTAAGGACACCCCTCCCCCAGGCAGAGGGGGATGTTCTACAAGAAGGAAAATATTGCTCCAAAGATGTTCACTTCCTATCTCATTGGTTAGCACACATTCTAGTATGTATTCGTATATATATTTTGAATTTTTTTCGCGAGCTAGGAAATCTCTGGAGTAAGGTTCCATACATCTTTTATTTTGAATGAATCTCCGGAAAAAAAGAGGAAAGGGAGGAGTGAGGTACTCTCGGGGATGTGGCTAGCCCATTTTAGTTCCCTTTTTTGAGGTTTCTCGGCACTCGAAGATAAATGCAGCAAACCCCTTTACCTTGGGGGGAATAAGGAAAAATGCCTTTTTCTCTGGGAAATCTGTAAACATGCCCGTTGTGTGTCTCAGGACAAAAGGGGCAGAGGGAAGTTCTCGGAGCAAAAGACAGAGGCACCTGATCTCAGTTTGCGATCCCATGAAATCGAGATGAGATATCGACTGCCTTAACGGAGCGGTGCGAAAACTATTGGAATATCGGAATAAGGAGGTGTGTATGAGTCCAAGGCAAAGAAAAACAAGGTTAGGTTAACCGATGTGATAGATATATCTTCGCGGATAAATCTGCATTATCTGTGCTTTCGATTTCCCAAGTAATCGGTTTTTCACCAATCACATGTATGGAAGAAGTTTCGAAAAGGTATCGGAAATCTTTCAGTGACATCAAACCTTCCTTAAAAGCCGCTACATTTTAAATTTATTCGTATACATACATTTTATGAAAATTCTAGCGTTAGTTTGAAATAAATATGTCGCCTTTAAAAAGACAAAGCTGTTGAAAAGCACCACTGTTTATTTAATATTCTCGGCTTATCACAATGATAAAAAATATAGTAGGACTATACTGATTTTTAAATTAATTAAACGATGTTTAAAATTGGAGAATAAAAATAGAAGAAAGAATGCGAGAATTTGAACAGTTATGTGAGTAAATATTTTGTAAACCGAATGAATTAAACTTATGGGGTATTAAATATGATAATTGCTACAACGAAGCCATGGAACAAAAACTAGTAACTAAAATTTTGCTTCATCATATCTTCAATTATTTAATTTTTTTAATGTGGTATAAAATTTCATACAAAATTATTATTTTGTCTGGAGCAAAATTTGCATATTGGTATGATACACATTCAAAACACACAGAACATACTTTTTAAAGAATTTTAGATGTATCTATTATTTTTAAAATATAAAATACTAACCGTTACTAGTCCACCTTGCTGGGTATTTCCTGATGATGTATGATTATATACGTACAGTGGCGCACACAAGGGGGAGGGGATCCTCAGGTCTGGATCCGCCAAATCCCTTGATTTTTTCCCGATTGATTATAACCCTATGTATATAGTACGTACAATTTAATTAAGTATTTGTTATTAAAAATTAATTTATTATTTATTGCTAATTACTTATTAATTAATTAGTTTTTTACTGGTTTTTTTTTCGGAAAATCGACAAACTAAAAAGAATATGCTGGGCGGCATATTGGAGCATGATACGAGAATGGTAGACTGCTGACCGTGGACCCCTTCCTTGAAAAATTTTGTATATGCCACTTATACGCATTATAAAAAGTTATTGACATCCAATTCCTGGCTTTAAGCATTAGATTGTATTGAAAAAAACATTCTTATAGACTTCCCTTCTCGATTTTAAAAAATATTGGACTTAAATTTTTAAAATGGAAGTATAATTATCTTTTATGTTTTCGCAACTCTCCACCCCTAAAGTCGATTTTAGAAAAATCCATTTATAAAGGATTGCAGCTAAACGAAGTAAATATGCAAATCAAATTTCGAGACTATAAGTCTAATAATCGAAAATACAATTTATTTTTGAATATTTATACAGCCCCTCCCTCTTGAGAGTCTCTTGAGAGTCGATTTCCCTAATCCCAAGCTTGTATGATTTCAGCTTAACACAGGATACATGCATACCAATATCCATAATTGTAAATCATTGTTCAAAAAATAAACTTTTTATCTACTATAACGTCCCTTGTCCTAACCGGGGAGTTGATTTCCGACAAAAACTGCTCTTTGCGGATCAACTAAGGAAACAAGCTTACCAAATTTCAAGTCTGTAGTTTTAATACTTCTGATGAGTAAGTGAGTCGCTTTTCTCCTTTATACATGTAGATTGGTCTCTTTTTTGTATATAATTTTTGTCAGATGTAACAAATCAATTATTATACTTAAAGATCCATATTAAGTAACAGCCATATGACACTTCAACATAATGGTGGTAATATTTCATGATTATTTACGAACTTTTTTCTAGCGTAATATAAATTTATATAATATCAAAAAGCTAGTATTAATTCCTGGATATAATATTAGGAATTATAATATTAGGAATATCGGCTATATTATGTTGTTAAATTCTTTTATGAGACACACAAGATTAACGATATCATTAACAACATTTCTTAATGAGTGTAACCACATGTAATTCAAATTCTCCCATATCTGTTCTACATATGACACTGGAATTTTATATATACATTAAACCCAAGTAGATTTTTAAGTAAAGAAAGGTAATACATTTTTATTAAAAACTATTTTAATTTGCATATCAAGTACATGTACTGCTATAAGTATGCAGGGTGTTGCCAAATTCGACAAACAAATTCAAAGGGGTGATAGAAGGCAGCACGTGGACGATAAATCACTATAGAACATGAGGTCGAAAACCCCTTTAAATGGTGAAAATCGCGATAATAGTAGCCGTTAGGAGTACTTTGAGTCAGACAAGGGGAGTGGCCATTCAAATGCATGGATTTAGAACTCTGTGGTAGGCTCGAATAACCCACCAAGTAAGAAAGTTTCCCACTTTTTCGGTACTTGCTGCAGCGAGTACCAGCCCCTGCGTACCAGAATCTGTGGTTCCGGCACGATGGTACACAACATATTTTTTTTTCATTTGCGATAATATATTACCTGAATACTACATATCCAGGGAAGTATATTTGATGAGGCAGACCTAATGCTTGACCTACACGTTCCCCAGACCTGAATTAATCGGATTTCGTCTTCTAGAGCCACCTGAAACTGCTTGTGCATCAGAAGCCGAATGCTACTGTGGAGATTGTCAAGGCATGGGTCATCGTCGCTTCTGCTGACATCGCCAGCACACCGGATTTGTTTGCATGAGTCTGATAACCCTTCATTAGTCGGTGTTGGGTGTGCTATGATCTACACTGTTAGACAATTGCAGTGGCAATCACTTTTCGTTGCATTTCTGACATTTGGCTGTGATATATTGTTCGTACTGTAAACATGCTTTAAATCTAATAATTGTATTCCTTACCTATTGTTACCCCGTTTCATTCCACTTAACATGACACCCATCATAAATGTTTTTGCGAATTATTCCGGCTAAGCACGACTAATTTCCCCTCTGAATTTATCAATCGAATTTTTGAACACCCTGTATAAATATCAAAATAACAAGAAATTTCTTCATAATTATTTGTTCTTCTGGTATTGCAATCCATTCTGAGTGTTATTAATAAGATTTATACATACATTTATATCTTAGCAAAATAATATTGTACACCAATTACTAGTTTTCCTGAAAATCAATTTGGTTCATGCTAAGATTTCTACTGAAATTTACTAGAATTTGATCAAATTCTGAACAATACCCTTATATCCTTCTCCAGTTTCACTAAATTTCATTAATTTTATCACTAAAGACCTTTGAGATTCATTTGATATTTAAATTACTAAGAATTAGTTCCATAAGCATGTTTCATTATTTTACTTTGTTAAATATTCATATTTCAAGACTATCTATATTTGATGAAATTTCTGAGCATTAGTTGTCACCCATGTTAGGTTTAAAATTAGTGCTATTCCAGCTAAAATTTAATTAAAAATTAAACGTAATTACTTTTTCAAATTTTTATTTTTTATTTTTAAGAATAAGATATATTTTTTACTAATAAAAAAATATAATCGTTTATTTGATGAAATTAAATTATATTTCATTTTTTTTCCTTTTAAAGGAAGATTTATTATTGCAAGTCATATTAACGAAGACTAATATTTACGCATCAATGTTTATGAGGAAATATTAAAGTAAAACGACTACATAGAATTTAATCATCTATATTTTTTGTAAAAGAAAAATTGTAATTTTTTTTAAAAAAATAAATTTTTATTTAATGCTTTTTGAAATTGAGTTTTGTTTCGTTTCAAAATAAAAGATTTTTCCAGGTAATTTATTGGAAACAAAATTTTCGCATGATGATAAAAATGTCAAAATTAAGATATGTAAGTCAAAAAATTGTAATTAAATACCTCTTTTGTAATGTTTCTATTTGTATCTGTTGTCTATTAAAAATAATTTTTCAATATATATTAAATGTTGAAAAATTATTTATTACATTTCCGAAAAAAATCATAAATTAAATGAATAGTCAGTAAAAGTTCAAAAGAAAAATGTTTCCTTGCTAGACATAAGTACTTAAAGTATTAACTTATTAAGTAATTTATGCATCTAAAATTCCAAAAAGAAATTCGTTTCTTTTACAATTTTGCTTTTTAAGTCATTAAATCAAACCGCAACGATCATGTTATAATAAAATCAACACCATCAAAAACTTTACTAACTATTCGAGTAATAATTATTAACAATCTGATTAGTCTCAGTATAAATTAAGATTTTTCTTGATAACTATTCCACTAAATATTGCTTGTTATCTAATTATCATCATTTAAAAGTCGAAAAAGTAATTTTCTTTAGAGATCTGTTTTTCTCTAATCGTGAGCATGATTAATAAATAACCAATTATTTACGTCAAAAACCAGTTTAAGTTTAGTATTTTCTTTTATTTCTAAAAATATTTTTCAAATGCATGGCTTAGCTTAAGTTGCATCTTTCAACAAATTAATTTCTTCTAACAGATTAAAGGCGAATCCGTAACTTGCAACACACAAAAAAAGATTTAAACAATTACAAAGTAAACTTTCTTAAGTGGTTTCATAAATATTTTAAAAATAATTTTTATTAAACTATCTCAGCATAATAATGTTATCGAAGTATAAAATTATGCAATTTTGATACTCATGCACTTATTGGAAAAACTGAATAACTTCAAGGTATATTATGGTGTGCATTTTTTGTAAATGTCTCAGCAGTATGTTTAGATTATGGAATTAAATTCTTGTATAAGTTTTTTCTTCCAATTGCTTAACTTATTAACTTGAAGATCAAAATTTAAAAAATCTGATTTGCATAGATTCCAGATTTGGAAATTTAATATGACTCTTGTTCTTTCGTTTAATTATTGATTTATTAAACATTAGTGAAAATTTATTTACTCCTTACACTTAAAATAATTAAGATACTTCCATAAATTTACTATAATTATTTTTTTTTCAAAAAAGAATACCTTTTCTAAGATTTTAGAAAATATTCCTTTGTTTCTAACAATTTCACTGCACTATGTATGGTATTTAATTAAACGCAAATTTTTAAAAAAATTTAAAATGTATATCCAGTATCAGCATCCCTTCTACAATAGTGAAAAACTCTTACCCAACCCCCTCTCGAACAACATCAACATTTAATGCATTTATAAGAGTTTATTTATTAAATTATTTTCACTTTACTATCTTTATTTTCTTAATTACTCATATTATCTGAAAAATGGTATCTTTGAGAATCATTTTTCAATTAATTATTTCTCACATGAAACGAATTTCAAATCATGTTACAAACGTTTTAGTTATACCCCGGGACACTTTAAGTTACAAACATTAAACTTACGGCCACTGTAATTCGACTTTTCACATTTGATCAGTTTCACTAACTAAAGATTCTTAAACGATTTACATACCCCTACAAGAAAAAGTACAAATGTGTTATGTGTACAGATATAAGTGGCACGTTATTGGACAATCTCTTTGCATCCAAAGCCCGGTAAACATATTCTCACTTTCAAACTCCAATGTGATGGTGCAGCATTTTTGCTGTATATGTGTTACGGATTTAAATTCGATAAACCTTGTTGCACTACTTGTGATTGATGCTACGGTTAAGCCATTTTGAAAAGAGAACGTTGCAAAAAGTGGGCATGGTGCTATCCAATTTACATTTCACTAAATGGAAGGCTTAATTTTTTTCTTCATGGAACTTTAAAAAAAAACCATAAGTGAAAATCTTTGCTTGTACAATTTTAATTTTATTTGAAAGTGTTGGCATACTTTTCGAGCACCCTATATTTTGTTTCAGCGGCACAAACAAGAATTTTTTAAAGAGGGAAGGAGAGGTCCAGGATCGAAAATTACCGTTCTCGAATCATACCTCAATAAGCTGCCAAACAAATTTTTTGATTTTGTCAACTGTCGAAGACAAAAAGAAAACAGTAAAGAATAAATTATTGAATTATTGAGTATTAACAATATTGAGCTATTGAGTATTAATAATAAATATTTAACTAAATTTTACAAATTTTTTCATATGATTATAATTAAACGGAAAAAAATGATGGGATAAGGTAGAGGACCAGGCCCCGTGAATCCTTTCAACCTCTCCCCCCCCCTCTTCTTGTGTGCGTCTATGTTGTGTTTGGATTTACATTTATCTCCCCCTTCCGAAAAGAATTTTCTAACTTTAATGAGTATAAATAATTTTACTCTTAATCAATACTTTTTATGATTAGATCAATCCATTGACACAGCAAATCCTTAAATTCACTTCAGAAATAACGCAAGAATAAGTACTAATACCACTTGTCCCTGAACAATTTTCAAGCAGCAGCAGCAAGAAGCATTTGCTTAGTTTTTTGCTGCCCTTAAGCCGTTTACCACCCTTATTCCCCGGTGGGCAGCAAGAATGGGAGAGGGGTTTCTTATTATTCCTCTCTCCCTTTTTGCCCTCCCTTTGGGACCAGGAGAAAGAGAGATTTGAAGGGAAGTCTCGTTGAAATGAAGATGCTCTTTCTCGAAATTTTTCTGAATGAAGAAATGGAAGAGAGGTATAGGGTGGATTGTGTGTGAGAGAGAAGAGCTGAAAGTGAATATTTGCAACAGCATTAGAAGTGTGAGAAAGAAGAAAAAAATCACGTACGGAAATGTTTGGGGTTGAGTTAAGGTTATGTCATCAAATGAAAAGGCTCAGAAGTAGAATTTAGATGATGAAGCAAAGAAACATCACGAGGAAGTTGGGAAAAATAAAAATTTCTTTGAATAAAAGGGAAGGGGAGGATGTTATGGCGAGCTTTTTTTGAGAAAGTTAAAAGAAGAATTGAAAATAATAGTATTTTTTTCGAAATCGCTATAACCTCGTTTTCTTTTACGTTAAAAAGGTTTTCTCTTTAAACAGTATTTTTAATCACTTCAAAAGAGAACATTACAAACTACCGAAGGGTTAGTTTTTTTAAAAAAGAATGCTGTCTTTAGATTGCAAAAGGTAAAGTAGGAGTTTTAGTGAAATAGTGAACCGCACATTTCAAAAATTTAAATAAATTCGAGAAGCAAAATATATAAGTATTTTAAGTTTATGTTTAATTTCAATTCCAAGAATTCCAATGAAACAACTTTAAATGCGTAATCATGAACGCTATATTATTATAAAGATACCATCTTAATACCACCGACATCAATATCAAATAAAATTTTATTTAAAAAATAAAGTAGGTATTATCTGATGAAAGAGAGAATAACCAAATATTTACAGTTTATTTTTATGAATATAAAAGGCTTTAAAAATTTAAATAAAATTTGGTTACCCACTTAAGAAAAACATTTTGATACATATACCTTATTTTTTATTAATGTTGCATTTCAGCCATTGGTGGAATGTCCAAGAATAACTTTGGTGATGAATCTCGTAAATTTGAACCTAAATCAAGCGGCAAGGACAGTATTTAAGTTGATATGTCACTTTAAAAAATTCTGCATTACGTGAACTTGAAAACAATAATCGTCTAGAACAGTGATTTTCAACTATTTTGTTGCGATACACTTTTTAAAATTTCAAAATCTGTTGGCACAATAACAATAAGTTTGAAAGAGTTTACTTATCTATAAAATACTTACATATATCCACGAAAGAATTAGTAAAATATACCACAAAAATACCTTTAGTTTATTTAAAAAAGCAGCTTAATGACATGGTGGTGGTTTTTTTGTTTTTATTTTTTTCAGTGTATAATTCATATTTTCACTGCTCTAGAAGTTCAAAGTACACCGATCTCTTTATACGGAGGATCTTAAAAGGTACACCAAGATTCGAAACAAATAATACGGACGATAATGACCAATCGGCTATAGCTACAGAATTGTGGATGACAGATCCATATATTTAGATTTCAATACTAAACGTATTTACAAGTAATATGAAACAAAATTAAGTCAATTCCTACTTAGGTCAACAAAAAATGCTATTTTAGTTACTTTTTATTAAATAATTACAAGTAGTATAAATATGTATGAGCCCATGGCATAATCGCAATGTTACGTGACAAAATAGAAAGCGATTTTCCTTAAAATTTTCCATTTTCCTTTCTATATATGGCAGTGCTTCTCAAACTTTAAATACTTGCGACCCAATATTCAATTCTAATTTTCATCGCGCCCCCCTCCACACAATAACAATGTATTGAATTCGACAATACGATACTTTAACGCTAAAGCTACAATGCGACTTTAACCTCTTAAGAGCCGCCGGCGTATATAAACGTCTCGCTCAGCCAGTGCATAAATTGCCCCGGACGTACGTATACGTCTTTCGGGAATACAATCTTTTCTGTTCTCTGCTATCCATAAAATTATTCCGAAGGCTTTGGAATGTAATTAAATGAACTTGACAATGTTTGCGAAGGATTTACTTATTTCATAGGAACTGCTTATTCATCCCCCCCCACCAATACATCACATACACGCGCCTACGTGGAAAACGGCGGCATTGAGGAACGCTTTTGAGGGACTAATTATAAACCAAACAAATTATCAAGGTAGCTGTTAATGTTTGCACATAATTTTGTATAGGAAAAGTCCGTGGGGGCCTAGTAATTATTAAACTTATTCTTAGTATTATTAAATTAATTATCAAATACATCGTGTAATACTGATACATTTATTAAGTGTATTCGTTTTTTTTTATTGTCTCAGAATGTATGTTGTGCTTGTTTCTCTCACTAAATTAATAATTTTTTTAAATAATCTTTTGTTTTCAACTTTTCAATATGCTCACGCCCCCCCCTAGTGGGGCGAGCCCCACAGTTTGGAAACCGCTGATATATGGTGCTTGACTGTTTTTTTTTTATTGTTACTATGTATTCATTAATTAAATTGAAATATTCAAATAAAATAAAAAGTAAAATAAAATAACAGTCTCTGAAATTAGGCCTTTTAAGTAGTATTGGAACACACGACCATTGGATTAGAAGCCCATTGCGCTACAGGGATACAAAAAACGGTTTCCGTTTCTATACATATGGTTTTACCTTGTTTTTATATATGCCATTCTAAACATGCTATTTATTCATTAATTAAATTTAGTTAGTGCATTAATATTTGAAAATAAACTTTATTAACATCAAGTGTCACCCACTACAAGTTTAAAATATTGTATTTGAACTTGTGTGAATGTATGAGAAAAAAAGTATTTTACTAACGATGGAAGAATAATGCATATATAAGAAGTTTGTGAACTAATAGTAGGAATTAAATTAAAAGGATTTTTTTTCTTGAAATTAAAGAACATATATATTTTAAAACAATTTCCTCTTTTATAAATATAATCATTATATATTTAATGTCATTTTTTTTGTAAATAATATAACTGTATTTTCTTTGAAAAAAGGGAAGCAATAAGGAATTTTATTAAAAATAACATACAGTAAATATTGATGTAATATATTCAAATAGAAGTGTTTAACGATTGGAAAAAAAATCACAAGATTTTAAAAAATATATTTTTTTTCTTTTTCTTAAATGTAGGAAATATTATCCAAAAAAATATTATTTTTATAGAAAAAAATTATGCGTAATGGAAGAAATATCAAAACAAGTGTTCCTACGCTCTTCATTGTTTTCTGTAGAATTTTAAATTATGTAAATGCATTACATTAAAAGAATACAAACGTATACATTATACATAAATTGAAAGATCATTTTAAAATCGATACATTTAATGTAATATGTTGCACACACAGATAGATGAATATTCATAATATATATATATAATCATATATATATGATTTTCCTGTACTTATGGCATAAATATATTCAGATATGTACTTATAAACATTAAATTAAAACTTGAAAATTTGAATAACTTTAAAACAAGATGATGAAAAATATACAATTTATTTTTTTAAAATTCTGAACAGATTTTCTTTTAGGTATTCATACTTTCATCACCACTAGTATTAATGATTCACTGACTTCTGAGCAGAAATTAACACTTTCTTCTCTGGAATCAACATTCGAATATGAAATATTCATTAATCTTCTCAGATTTCCCAGAAATTCATCGAGAAAGCACGCGGCGGCTTTCCAACTTTATCACATTCTACAATGTTGGTCAAATTCCACTTTTAACCTTCGACTGAGATTTGTGGCAGTTGATTCATGATAAACTCATAATTAATCATGACTCATTGGATTTTAACTAAACATTATTAACTTTGCTTGGAAATTGAGAGATAAAGTAAACCTATAAACACATTGGAGGGAATAGCATTACTTAATATATTTTATCTCTCACAGTCAGATAATGAATTGCATATAATAATGTCTTATTTTGAAGCTCGAATGTTTCATATTGAATTATAAATCTGAGTTTGATATCTCTGGTCTCCATGTAACCGAACTGAATGGATCCGAAAGCCTGATTATGATGAAATTGATTATTGTATTTATTGTAGTAGATGCAGATTCTAGTAACGTTAAGTATTGTAGATTTTTTTTCTTATTTAGAAAATAATGTATATTCCTTCCAATAGCTTATCTGAAAAAATATAAAATTTCTTAAGGAACATTTTCTCGAGTACTGATGGTACGCTTAGGATTAATTAAAGTAAAAGTATAAGGACAATTCAATTCAATCAATGCCAGAAAAGGCAAAATAATTAGTGACTCAGATATTAAATAATAAGGGTAAAGCTAGTACTGAATTTACGGAGCTCTATTCAAAGCCAGTTTCTTTGTTTCCAATAACATTTGAACTTGATTTGTCAATGTTGTACTTGATCATTTGATTTGAATGTAATTTTCTGTCATGCATTGAAATAAAAATACTTAAGGTACATCTTAAAATATCATAAATAGTACCAGAAACTTCTAAGGAAAATATGTAATTCAAACATAATTTGTATGTATATATATATAGACACAAGCAATATAAACTATGTTTTTAAGTGTATTATTTTTTGGGATGCGTTTTCCTTAATGTGAGAATATTTTTAAAAATGTGTGTGTGTTTACATATATCTCTTATAAATTGCGATTGGTGAGATTTTGGTTTGATGTTCTTTTTTCTATCTCTCATAGACAATATAACTATATATAAAGTTTTTTGTAGTGTGCATTTACTTTAAATGAATAAATCACTAACTAAAATTTCTCAACAACTTATTAAACTGACAGAGAGTGCTAGCTTTAATGACAAAACCAATTTTTTTTTGACAAAATTTTAAGAGTATGGAACACGTAATTTTATCAATTCGAAATTCTTTAACATTTTTATATTTAACTCAGCAATAATTTATTAAGATATCTTTCATATCTCCAAGAACAACTCAAAAAGCACATCAGAAAACAAAATAATTACTAATTTTTAACAAATTCTGAAAAGTGTAAAACTATCTCTTAAGAATCACCTACAACTACGATCTTTTGTTTCATTTTCAGGTCCTCTAAGAGCTGCTGATGCTTCATTTTTTCTCGGACCTTTTACACTAGGGTGCGTGACTTTCTAATTGAGAGTGCCTGAGCGACAGTAACTTCATCTTATAAAGAACACGGCGATAGCACACTGCGGTAAGTGGGCAACAGCCAGAAATGAGATCTTATCGCTTGATCGATAAGCTTCGTGGTAAAAGGAAACCGAGAAAAAAAATCGGAAATGTGGGCGGTTTCTGAAATCTTTCATAGATCTTCGAAAGTCGAGTCTAATTACAGAAAGTAATGGTGGGTTTAATAAAACGCAGATGTTTGTAATGACAGTGGAAGGCTAGAATATGTATGTCAATAATCATATTTCATACCTAACATTGAATTTGATAGATAATTTGCATAAGTAAGGTTGAAAAATTTATATCCTCATGCAATATTTTATGTGTCTTTTTGGATAAATTTTTTTGTTTTGCTTGTAATCATTAAGTTTGTTGTGTCATTTCAGCTGCATTGTATGGCCTCAGTAGCGAGTCATTAACTTGTTGTTGGCGTTGTCCTGGTATTACTAAAGTCATCCTGACGCTTAGAGGAGCTGATGCCCATTAAATTTTTTGGTAGGGCCTTCTTCCAAAGGTGTGGTGTGGAGTAAGTGTGTGTTTATTAACGTTGTACTATAAGCAACGCAAAAGATGCTGCTATCAAACATCGTAATTTTGAACCACCGGCAAGTGACAAGGATCACAACTGACTTGGAACCCCATCCAAATCACCACACCGCGTCAATGTGAGAACTCTGAACAACGACAGATTGAATGTGTATTAGCTTCTCTACACACGAAATCTTCAATGCACTATGATTCGAACTCATGACATCCCAGTCACAATCTCAGAACCATGTCTACTAGGCCACAGCATCTTGGAGTGGTGTTGAATGGGTTTGAGAAATGGACTGCCAGTTCAGATATCGTTGGCGAATCGTGGTTTCGAGATATCGTCCTATTGAAGACCAATTACGGAGAAAGGTTGAGTCACATTAAAATTATCGGGACTTGAAGTCTTGTAGTTTTAAGAAGGGGATTATCAGATCAGGTGTCGTCCGTTGACTTGGCCATGGTTCATAATTACCAGTTCCATTGCCAATAAGCCTCACGTTGTTTAGTAGTGTGATAATAATAGTTTTTCAAGTAGTTTCTTTGAAAATAGCCGTTGAAGGAAACTTTTGAAATACTAGAACAGAAGAGAATTTATGAAGAATTTATATTGATTGATTTATTTCATATTTATTACGTAATCTACTAATATTTACTATCCAAATATATACTTAAATTGATTCATTATTTCTTTAAAAAATGGAGATATTTTTAGAACATAAAAAATTGAAATGCATTTACAAAAAAAAAAAAAAAAAGCAGGAATATAAAACTTGGCTCCTGAAACTGCAGATGAATTTTTTATTTACTTTTTTTGCATGTATTTAAGCGAACTAGTTTTAATTGCTATTTATAAAAGTTTTGAAAATTGTATTAGTATAGTGTAAAGAAAAACGTATTTATGTGTGTAGCACGAATGCACGCTGCTTGGAGCTTAGAGGTTAAAACCAATTCTTGAATTCAAGTTTTATTCGTTTTCCATGTCTAACAAATAAATCTTAATTTTAATTAATATTTATCCGGACGTTAAGTTTAAACTGGTCAATAGAGGAAGAGTACTTTTTAAAAAAAAATGGGAAATAAAACTTTTTTGAAAAGCAACAAGGATAACGACCGCTGAGGATATGAAACCTAGAAATGCCATTAAACCCATACATCCCATGAGTGTCATTTGTCGTTTTCTGTTTTTCTAGGGATTTAAGAAAGTATCCTTCTATTCTTTTTTCCTGTAACTTAAACAAGAATGGATAGTCACTTAGAACGGTGTATCGGATAAAGTGTCATTTTTTAAAATATTCGATATCAATTTTTTCGTATGGATCTAAGCAATTGAATAGAACTAATATTACATTTTTTAGGAACTACTTTAAAAAGAACAATCGCGATTGATTTATAATTTTGAAAACATATGTCGAATTATTCTCATGCAAAGTTTTTCAGCTTTGTGAATACTGGTAATCTTATACAATATTCGATATTTTTAGTCGAAATATTTTATTTAAGAAAAACACGAGCCCTGATATCTGAAACTAAATGGTAGGTGTGAGTAAATAATATATCGATGAATAAATTTAGAATTATTCATATACAAAACTTCAAAAGGACGAAGACATATTTTGCGTGTGCGCTGTAAACACTCCACTCTAAAATTTACGTCGTACTGTAATTATGACTATTGTAGGAGGTAATAACATTTCACTTGTTATTTTTTGCGTGATATTTTGAATAAAATATGCAAACGAAACACATCAGTCATCTTTTAAAAAGTAAAGGTAAAAAAAAATTAACACGATGAAGGTACTTTCTCTCCATTCTCTGGGTTGTTCTACATTTTGGATATATTTCTGCTTTTTGAAAGTGTAAGAATGCAAAATTGGGAATAATCGATCTCTTGGAAAAGAAAAAAAGTTGACAGATTTCTTGTATATAGAAAAAGAAAATTCGTTTTCTTTTTTGCTTTTTTTCGTTTGGGCTGTTGTCATTGTTCGGTTGTCACGACAAGTGTGTTATGGCACCTCGATTTTGGTATCGCTTTAGGATCCATTATTCTCTTTCCACGCACTTTCCTTTCAACGTCGGCATGGCTGGAGAATTTATTACAGAAAATGTAAGGATATTGAGGACACTCCATTTGAAATGCCCTGTCACAAGGAAGAAAGTCCTTTGGGAAACCAGCTGCTTCGTCTCCTGCTGGAAGTCGAAATAACGTACATATTTTCATTTCTTTATAAACTCTATAAAGGCTAGTTTCGCTATACGATTTTAGAACTCGTGTTACGAAGCTTATATTCCTCCCCTACATAGTTCAGAGCAAATCTGAAGATTCATTAAACACTTTTTTTAAAAAATGTTTATTATTTTTTTACAGAACTTTCTTTATTTCCATACACGCAAGTGTGGTATATTTTTAAAAAAATTTAATTTCGAATACGTTTTGACTCCGAATTCAGTTTCTTATTGGAAATATTCAAAAATCATTTTCTTATTTCCTGTTGTATTTCTTAACAATTTACAACCATCAACACACATTGTTTTAATCTTCAGTGATACCTCTAATGGCCACACAATAGAATGGATCCCCATCAGTGGCACACACAAGGGTGGTGTCCTGGGGGTCCGGACACCCCCCCCAAAAAAAATTCCTTGAGTTATTTTCGATTGATGAAAATCCTATATATATATATACGTAAAATTTAATCTAGTACTTGTAATTTATTTATTTTTTAATTATTGCTAATTAATTCAATAATTTATTTTTTACTGTGTTTTGTTGACAAATTCAAAAGAATCAACTGGTATTGTCTTGAGGTATGCTACGAGTTGGGGGACTTTCGACCGTGGACTCCCCTCTTGAAAAATTATTGTGTGCGCTACTGATCCCCATTATCTGTAGAAAAAATTATTATTGTAATCGAAACTCCTTCATGTGGAAAAGATGTTCTATAGCATGGAAATTAGGTGAAAAATAATTATGTGAAAAATAATTTAAAAATTTAATACTGCCGGAAAAGCATCAAATTTTCGAAAAAATGGGGGAAAATCTTATTTTTGATAAATGTGTGTTATGTAGAATCAAAATAAAATTATATTTCTTCAATATAAATAGCCAAAGCGATGATTTCATAAGTGAATAACACAGCATTTTATAATCCATATCTCTGTTCCCGCACCATCGCGTCAGTGCGATCCAAGCTTTATTTCTTGTCTTCTATTTTATCGTGCATTGGTATTTCGACAGTAGGGTTTAAAAAAATCCAATACTAGAGAGGCTGTTAAGAGTACCTGATGTGATTTTTCTTTTGCAATTAGGTAGGTGGTCTCAAATTGCATAAAATGTTAAAAAGTACTAAAAAACACGCGTTTTTTTTAAGGGGACACAGTACGTTTCAATTGACAAAAATCGGTAAAAAAATCCAATCTATTTTTTTAGCTTAAATGATTCTTTATATATTTTTCTAAAACCTCCCAAAATTTGAAAAATCTAAAATGAAAAAAACGCAGAATTGTGATAGTTTTACATTCGTTTTTATTTACATCCCTATGACAAATCAAAATTTTAAACTTATTTATCTCAGGAAGATAAAATAACTTGTTTGTCTTCATTTAAAATGATAAGGCTTTATTTTCTATTGTGTCTAATGCTTTGAATTTTTTTATCAATTGCTAATAGTACATGTAACAAAAGTTAGTATGCATTCTTGAATCAAATCAATACTTATTTTTTTAAAAAATAATTGATCTAAGAATTTATACATTTTTTTTACGTAATTTTCAATAAGCATTCATAAAAAGAAGTATTGTACGAATACCAATCATGGTATCGCAAAACACATAAAAACTTTTATTGTATTTACTTTAATGCACTTGTAAATCAAATTTCATGCGTGTACGTAAATTTTTGAAACAGGAGTAACATTTTAAAATTCCTTCAAAAAACGTTTTTTTACTTAAAAAAATTAAATGACTAGCCTTTTATGAATTTTTGAGCACAAAATCTGTTTTACATGATATACACACATAGTAGAGAACCATAAAAACTTTAGAAATCCTTAAATTATAAATTTTTGCGAAATCGTACCATGTCCACTTAAAAATGTTTTGTTCGTTTTTACGATAAAGAAGCTTAAATACTTAAACATCTTCCCCTCGAGGCAGTGCTTAACATGAACATGATTTTTTAAATGTTTTATTTTCTATTTATTTATACACCAGGGAACATCATTTTCGCATAGGTAAGTTTTTAAATTGTGAAAAATAATCTATCAACTCTACTACACAACAGTGGCAATTACATCATGGGAGTTAACTAAACTATCTCTACTTACAAACAAGTAACGACAACTGAAAACTAATTTATCTCCTACAAATATATATATATATATATATATATACTTTTTTACCAAGTTAGACATGTGAGTTTAATTGCCTTCACAGTCTCATGAAACCTGGATGTCATATCTCTTCTATTTGTAACAGATCGTAAATAGTGACAAAAAGTGGAATGTTGGTTTTAGAGGAAAAAATGATGGATACTTTTTTTGTTCGCACTTACCGTTCTGACACCGTCCTTCTGTCTGGTGCTGACAGATGTTGGTCATTAGTGTCTGTCCGTCCTCCCTCCTCCACGTAATGGTGGGAGTAGGATGTCCCCTGACCCGACACGACAAGGTGATGTTTGTGCCCTCACGCGCCAGCACCTCGGAGCTTGTTTCGGAGTCCAGGAAGGATGGTGGAACTGTGAAAAGAAAAATGAAAACACAATAATTTTAATTTATATTTTAGCATGTACTCGGTTAAATTTTATGATTAATAATAATACTCATTTTAGTAATATAATTAGCAATTAATAAAGTAATGAAATGCTGTTAAAATGAGGTTAACAACTGAAATTTTACAAATGCCAGAATCTATTTCTGTAAAATTTTGATTATTTCTATTTGGGAGGAATTCAAATTCAAACCCAGGAACTGTTCAGATGTCATTAGTTTACAAATGTAACGTGAATACCATATTCAACTCAAACTCTCAATACGCTATAGAAATTTAAGCACCCTCTTGAAGGAAGTTGCAACAATCATCCTATTCCCTAAGAATTATCATTATTATTCAGACACACCTTTTTGAAATGCAATACATTTCAATTCAGTAAGAATGGCAAGCAAGTTCAAATGTAAAACATTTTGAAGCACATCGTTATCGTTATTATATTCACGTAAGTGGTCGAAGTAAGTGTTTTTCGTTAACCATATGTTTGTTCGGTCCCTTTGTGAGAATATATCCGTGTGTGTGATTGATTTTTTATTCAATTAAATAAAATGCTGGTCATGCCGTAAGTATAAATGAACAAAAAAAACCCTACTAGACACACTAGCAATGATAAATAGAATTTTTGATATTTGTAGTTCAGAGCGCCTTTTTTCTGTTCATTATAATACATTATTTCAAAATATTTCGTGATATTTTCAACACGTAATATTTGAGGCTTTGCAGTTGTATAATTTGCTTCATCATATGGTACAAAAGTATTGATTCAGTTTAAGAATACACAATTCCCCTTAAATTTCAAGCACACCGGATTTTTTAAAAATTTTTTTGGTTTATATTATTGGGAAGATTGCCACCAAACTTTATATATATATATATATATATATATATATATATATATATATATGTAGGAAAGGAGTGCAAGTTTTCTTTTACTTCTTTTGATTTTTATTGTAAGAGATGGCACCACTAATCGAAACCTCGTGAGTTTTAGCTGCGCGATACGATGAGGTCATGTATTTATAAAGGTGGCAGAAAGAAGAAACTGAGAGTTGCACCAAAGCTTGAACGAAGGCAGGTCAGAGGAAATCGCTCTCTCCATTGTTTTAAGAAAGAGTACGTGTTTTCGGAATTATTAGTGTTATCTCGAATAATTTAAAACCTCTTGTAAATAGTTAATGTTTTAGTTGTATTATTAATAAATTAAGTTATTTTAACTCTGCGTGCTTATTTTAACATAAAAATCGAACCTTCCCCTAGACGTCGTCCCACATATAAAAGATTGATTTCAGAACTTATTTCTATTTAAAAAAAGTTTATATAACTTAGAAGCTTTATAATTATATTTTTTACATTGAGAAAATACCATGGCCAAATGGTTCTCGGGATTTTATTAGAAACAATATTTCAAAGACATTGAATATTACTGGAAATAATGCATCTAAAAATCAGCTCTTGGGTGATACAGCGATTAGACTTCCGAATTCAAGTATCAGAATTCGAGTATTACAGATGAAACTAAATATTTCTGTTATGTACTAAAACTACATCATAGTAATCATATTTTAGTATTTTAAAGTTGCTCAACAAAAACTCAAGTTATTTAAACTGCCCCAATTTTGAAACAGAAAAAAATAATTTTTTTTAAGAACCTGGTGATTTTTAGTTCAATTTAGTATCCTTTTTACTTTGTAACATACCCTAAAATCCGGCGTAAAACGCGCACCTATACTTTGAGGCTGAAAATTTAATAGATGTATTTTCTGTATAACGCGCACCCCCTTTTTTACGAAAAAACATGAAATGCACGCTTCCAATGCTCTTACGTTTTGAAGTCATATTTTTGAGGGATTATTCCTAAGTATTAGAAAAAAAATAGTATATTTTTAGAACTACAACCCTTATATGTATAAAATTCATTAAGTATGTCATTTTTTATAAATACATATTATTTCGATATATGTAGGCCTAATTTTCTTTTATGCTCACCTTCTTGTTCATTTTTAAAACTATTCTTTTTTATACCGGTGTATAACGCGCACTTGTAAATTCTGATCTTATGTTTTGTGTTCAAAGTGCTCTTTATACGACGGATTTGTAAGCTTTGTGTTTCTAAACGTTTGTGAAAAGATTGTGCTAAGATTATTCTTAGAAAACACCCATTGTGACAAATGTTATCAATATTATGTAAAAACTATATTTTAAATTAAAGAAAAATGTTGTCAGTCATTTTAAATAAAGTAGTGTTTTAATGTATGACATGCATTGGAAAATAACACTTTAAAAAAATTAGAGCTTTACATGGATCGTTAGATTTTCCTTTATGACTTTGTAAATTTTAAATGTGTTTTACTCAGATTTTTAATTGTAAAGATATAAGAGTTTTCTAATCCCTAAGGGCTTTTTTCTTGTCCAAGGTAGTCTTGAATTTGTTCGTAAATACTCCCAAAACTATAAAAAATAGTATGGATTTAGGTCCTAGATCTCTTGTTATTTTTTTCAATGCTAAATTTAATATTTCAAAAATGTTCGTGTTTTCTCCATGTTTAGGTAGAAAATATTTATTTAAAAACAACGCGGAAACAGATTTTCAAATCCAAATTGTGACGGATCTATACGGTCTTAAACTAACAGTCTCTATTTTTCTTAAAAGTTTTATTTATATCAACCAATCTCCACCGGGAGCCAAAGCGTGATTTATGCAAATGAGATATTTTATATAAGTTCGGGTTTCGCGAGTTAAAGATGTAAGGTGAAAAAGAAAGGGAGTAGTAAAGTGAAGAATTAGATTTTTGAAGTAAAGTGAATTAAAGCATCGGTAAATCAACACGCGGTTGTTGACTGATTTAGTGAGTAGTGACGCGACGAGCTAAGCTGAAGAGTTAAAGATTGAAATTGGAATGTCAAGTGTGGATCCTAGCCATTAGCTGATCCAGCCCGGAATACATCCTTCACCACGACGGACCTACCAAAGTACAAGAATCAGGTTAGTGACCTAAAAATTGTAAATACGTGTACGTGTGTTAGCTGTAATTGTACGTGCTGATCCTTCGTGGATTCGGTTCCGATTCCGTAGTTCCGCTAATAGTAACCCCTCTCACACTCCACTGTGTTTTATTGTTCTTAAATTTGAATCGTGTGTGTGTAACCTGCTTTAATTAAGAGGTATCAATAAATATAATGGTTTGTAATGATGTCTCTTGAATTCGTTAATCCGCCTACACTTCCAGAAACAAGTAACAGTAGACGAGGAGATGATAATCTTAGGAGAGGTTATATGTAACGAAAAAATTAATATTCGTTTGCAATAATCTAAGAAACATAAATCACTCAAAATGACTAAAAACATTTTAAAAAATTGAGATTTTTATAAAACTTTGCAAACATCTAATTTTTTCAATTTTTCAAATTTGTGGAAAAATGGCTGTTCAAACTCATTTTTTACTTTCAGACTCAGCTTAATAATATAGCCTGAATACAAAACAAAAATTATTTTTAATATTACTGCATCGATTTTTTTTTTTTTGAACAAGGGTATTGTGTAGCCAGGAGTAAATAACATTTTAAACACGGTTTCATCTAAGTAAAAGGAAAAATAAATTTTGCAAACAATATTTTGAAAAATATATGGGTTACGTTAAATTATATATTATAGGAAATTAAAATTTATATTTAAATAAAATTAATTTAGGATAAATTGGTTTATCATTCTGTCGATTTTAAATCTTGGATAATTTACGACATAATATATTTTCAGTTTATTTTTTTTATATATACATATTTTTTATTTACATAATATTTTCTAAAAATAGTACTTTTGAAATATTTATTTTTGAACCTGAATATCTGCATATATTAAATCATTATTCTTAATAGGAAATATTTTTGTACAAGCATATACCTTTTATAATTTTTGAACAAATGTTCCTCTGTATGTTGCATTAACTTGTTAAAGAGCTTATGCTTTATCTTTTAATGCTAGATATCATTCATATTCTTTTTTTAATTATGTTTCATGTTTGATAAATTAAGCAAAATAACTAATGCTTTAAGCAACACTTCTTTGACTTGTTTTTAGATCAAAAAACATGCATGGCATGTTCTGGTATTTTAAATGAAGATTCATCTTAAAAAAACTATGAATAAGTTCTGTTGAAGCGAATAATTAAATGGCGCCGGCATATCACCCTTGTTAAAATAATTCATTTCTTTTTAAATATTTAGTTTAAATGAATAAAAACTTGGATGTTATCGAAAATACAAGTGTTAAATTCTTCAAAAATGTTTGTTAGTTTATTTATGTTTTTTTATCTAGATAAGTCAATCTCGCTCTAGACATAAATTATCATTTTGGATTACTACAAGAGGTCCAGAATTTAATATTAAGGCCATTTTCAAATTCTCGCTTCTTTATAAGAAAATAAAGTAAACAATCATCAGTTACCCTATAATAGAAACACACGCTCACCCATACATTTACAACTACATGTTTGAAATCTAATTTTTCTTCTTTATATATATATATATATATATATATATATAACACAGGCAATTTTTTATAATTCTTAAATCATTGAAAATGTAATAAAAATATACCCCAAGAGAAACTGAAATAGACCCCGATATATTTTATAAAACTAATTCTATGTACACAATTTTCTTATTATATGTTTCTTGTATTATTTTATTAATTTATTTATTTGCCTAAAATTTATCTCTTATTTTACTTAAAACTAAATAACTCGTGAGCAAAATCAAAGTACTGCCTACCTCAATGACCAATAGAATTATTCACTCATGGATCACCCTTGAGTCAAGAAATTCACTCAGGTTTGTAAAAGTTTCAACTCCCTCATGTAACAAAATCAAAACTATGACAATTTTCTAGGCCAATCAAAACGCTTTCTTTTAGCTCGTTGTAAAGCGTTGGTACCTTCTCTCACTTTGAAATACTTTGTCCTCGGACATTTTGCTACACGCTGATTGGTTTGCATAATTTTTTCCTCTTAGCTTTAATCTTTCATTGGTTATCAAGTAAAACTTATACTTCTTAAATTTGATATTTAATTTAATTTTTAAATTTGACTCTTTAAAATTGTTAACCTCAATTTTCAATATAGATATTTTAATTCCTTAATTTAATTTCTTAAATGAAATTTTTTTTCAAAATCTTAGCTAGCTTTATTATTAAATTCTAATTGAATAGAGGACCTAAATTTCGTATATTTCAATCACAATTGGAAATAAAAGCCTAAGGTTTAAGCGCTCGAAAAATATATTTCCAAGTCTACTCTGAAGATGTATTGCACATGCTCTGTTTCTTAAATCAATGATTAGATTATGAGAATAAATAAGTCTGAACAACATACAGCTACTTGAATTTCCATAGCCCGAATTGTTATGATCAATTGAAGAGAATAACATCTTAGTACTTCCTTCTCCTAATATTCTCGCCGAGTCAGTTGGAAACTTGGAGGACAAGCCGAATGTCACATCCAGCTGGTTTCAATTTTCCAAACGGTACTAAGATGAAATAGGTATTCGAATTCTTGACTTAAATAAACGTATGAAGTAGACCATTATTACAAGGCTAAGACGTGACCTTCTAATGAATTTTATGAAAACCATCCTTATTATTACATCTGGCTGTATTTGTTCTAGTAAAGGCTTGAACTCCCAACCTTTCGAACATATAATCGCAACTTAACTGATCGTTTCGTAGCATCTCCCAAATGTACTGAGATAAAGTCCCTCTCTTAATGGACTGTGGAATTGATTAAGTTATGTTCATGTATTGCTCAGGATATATTGCACTTTGGTGCCATAAAACAAGAGACTGACTTCGCATTATGAAATTGGCTCATGTGAATTACTAAACGTTATTCTACGATTTAGAGCTCTTAATCCAGAGGCGGTGTGTGTTTGCGTCACGCGTGCAGAGGTCTTGCGACAGATGAGCTTGTAAAGTCATTGGCGAAATGACCGTTCCTCGTTGGTATTGAGAGGTACTCTGCCTTCCTTAAGCGTATTGGTCTATTGCTAACTAGTCAAATGAGAAACTTGTAACAGAGTTGAAACGCTATCTGCGTGATGGGCCTTATGTATAGTTTGATAATGGGATTCGTCATGATGATTTGATGCAAAGTAGATTGTAGTTATTAGATATAATGGAGACATATGCGCCCTACGCGTAATGTATCAAATAATCATTTTTTGTTGTTTGTAGTATCATAAGAATGTTCTTGCATGTGATATAAATCAAAATATGGGCTTGGAATCCATTTTTTAAAGGGCTGATATATTTACAAATGCCTTGATTTTAATCTAAAATATAGATTTCCTTATTAAATTCATCTCAAAAAGGAAACAACAGAATCCATGAGTTTAAATTATCATGCATTAATTTCAAATATTTATATTCATTATTTGCAAATCCTTACATTCATTATTTCCAAATCCTTGCATTCATTATTTGCAAATCCTTATATTCATTATTTTGCAAAATCCTTATATTCATTATTTTGCAAAATCATTTGTATATAAATGTAAATAAAAATAATAGAGCAAAATCGACTAGCATTTCTGTATATGAAGTTGACTGTTATTAAGTTCTCAAAGGATTTCACCTATTTAAAGTATTTATGAATTCAATGTAGAATTAAAATATATAATGATGCTGCCGATATTACCCAATACATGTGCTATCTGAAAGTTTTGTGTAAATTTCTATAAAATCTTATTTATGTCCAAAGCCACAGATGAAAAAATTACCAAATTTTTACTGTTTTATTCATAATTTTTTTAAAATTATTGCTTTTGTAAAACTGTAAGGAGAGCAAAGCATTTTTTCCCAGTAAATGCTTTTGAAAACGCTCAACTTAATTTTTTAAAATGGGAATTATTAGTAGTTTAAAATTTCTAATAATCACCCAATTATAAGATAGTTCTAGATAAAGATAAATGTCTATTGTGTACCAAATAATTGGATAATTATTACATTTTTAAGCAAAATTAAAAACACGATTTGTGTTTGTAATGTATTTGCGCTCTCAATATAATATGTGTCACAGAATAGACAAAAATTTCGATAAGAATGAAAAAATGTAGTATCGCTGACTGTAAATGTTCTGAAAGTGCCGAATAAAAAGGCAATAAGGCAATGGGTCTTTATTTCTGTTAAAAATCATGTATATTTAAATTAACTATCTGTAAATATACATACGATTATAATACAAGGGGAAAAATAACCTGTGTGTATAATCCTTATTTTTTTTCATAAATTTTATCATTAGATTTTGAAAGTACAACATGCCAACAGTAAACTAATAAGTATTTTTAAAGCAAAAATTTTCAGAAAAAAGTGTTCAAATACTTCTCTGAATCTTTTCAAAGTTCTTTATGCTATTTTTCTGTTAAACTTTTAAAACATATGAATAATTTTATGGATTACTTTAGTACAAGAAATTCACATTCAAAAGCAACTCATATTTTTAAATACCTTTTTAAGCAATCAGTTTTTTTAATAATGGTGTATTTTACTCAAAATTATTGCAAAAAAAGTTAAACCGGAAACACGTTATGTTACTGAATATGATTGAAATTCAAAAGTTTAATCTATCAGCTTTTGGAAGTTCTTTTTTCTTCTGTTGAAGAATTTATATTAATCAATACCCTTCATAAAAGTTATGAAATAATATTTAAGAGAATATGCATTATCATTTAAAGATCCCATTCTTTGAAACTGGGATTTGTTTGTTTATAGCTGAGCCTTATTTTTTGTACTGATGTTATGTCCCCATTTTGAATGAAAAATGGTTTTTACAAATTTAAAGAAAAGCAATCATTCATGTTTTTGACAGTTAAGGAATCGTAGACAACTTTTTTTCTAAGAGGAAACAAAGCAGATGCAACTTAAAATAAGAACTCTTTCAAGTTTATTTTATTTATTCATTTATCTCAGTTGTTTTTTTATTTCTTTCTTTTTATGCAAGATAGCTCGAAAGGAAAGATAAACAGAAATGTTTCAAAAATCTAAAAAAACCATTTAAAATCTCGTATTATTTTGCTTATTAGTTATGCTACAAAAATAAGCATTTATGTGGTTATTTTTTTCTTATATGTTTTAGAAATAATTAGTTTAATGAAAAAAATAATGTATATGAAGTATTTATTTAAATATATATCCCAAAAACAAAATGTCATAAAAAAATAGTATGCCTGGTATTAAATATAAATATTTTTAAGCAGAACATACAGATAAACTAAAGGTATAAATATATTCGAATTAAAAATTTATATAATCTCCAGAAAAAATTATCTTACATCATTATAATATATTGATATTAATAAAATTAGATAACTACGTCCAAGAAGATAGTGACTGACAGATTATGATGAATAAATTAAATAAAGGAAAAAGGTGATTATAAGGATAAGATATATATACAGTCAGATTCCGATTTAAATTCATCTGGAAAGAACATTTTATTCATTGATTCGGGGTTATTCGTAGTATCAGGATGAAAAATAAGGAAAATAATTTGCACTTAGCTATTTGGAAATACTTTAATAAGCAACTGCACAAAAATATTCATTGTTAAAGTTACACACTTTTTATTCACTGCTGAAAATAGTAGTACCATTGGGTGAGATAAGAGAGGATTTCCCGGTCCTATTCAAAATTCACGTGACAGGTTATACTCATAACTAATCTGCACCCGTAAAGCTACCCCATTTCTCGTCGAAATTTGCTACCTACAAGAAACGTATTTTTTCTCTTCCAGAAAAGAAGGATATGTCATTTAAAAATTAATCCATTTTTATTTTCTAATCGAAATTAATGGAAATGGTTGCTCTAGACTGTTGAAATAATTCGCCAATTCAGTTTTTACTATTCGTTGTTGTTGTCGTGTCCTTCCCTCAGGGAAGGAATGAAAGTTGTCATTGCCTGTGAGACAGGTTGAACTTCTTAACGATAGATGGCAACACCACCTATCTCCACCTCCACAATTTTGGCATGGAACTGAAAAGGAGGGAAATATTCTCCAGCCCCCTGCAATCGTGCTTTCTGCTGCGGCCGCCCACAAGACTTTCGGACCCACTGATTTAACGAGCACGTACTCCGTCTATACTCGGTGGTATTTAGGGGCATCGGGCATCGAACCCAGGCCCTCAGGTCTGGAGTCTGATGCTCTAACCACTAGGCTACCCACGGCCCTTTTATTATTCGTTAAATTGGACATGTATATATGTATATATATATAGTTTTTAATTAGCAGTAAAAGAGCTAAACAGCTATGAAATGGAACTCCTACATGTAATAGTGAAATTTTAAACAAAATTTCGTACCTTAAAAAGAAGATTTAAAAAAATACCATAAAATAATGTAAGAAAGATATTTTTCCTAATATTAGTAATTATGTGTTAAAAAGGATGAAATATTTCTTGTTAAAGCCTACAGAAGACTAGGCTGGTTTCATTCACTTGCAGAAGAGATTAAGTCTTTTAGTTTTTGAATTAAATTTAAAAATTAGTGTTAAAATTGTATTTATCCTACTTTGCATTGTAAATCTGTATATGGAACAGAAAGTAAATCTTTGAACGCAAAGTTCTTCATACCTAATGTTTCAATACTATTATGATGGCTAAAATCTAGAAAGAAGAAGACGTAACAACACTACAAAAACTCTACAATGGCATGTCCCTTTAACAAATTGAAAAACTGTTTATTTTATTTCGCACCATCCAGTCAATTAGAATTTATCATAAAGATGGCTTAATTTTACACAAATATTTTGCTTAAATTTCTCCCTGAAATCCAAAAACAATTTTGTGCGAGATTTTAATTGCCTAATATTTTACTGGGATTGCTATCTGGAAGCTCTTCCTAGTACATGGAAAGGATCAGTGATACACAGTAATAGAGAGAAGAGAGAGAGAAAGATTGTGTGTGTATGTCTTTATCTTTGGATAATGTATACAATTATGTTTGGATGATATTAAGAAACATATTGAGATTTAATATATTAATACATGTAGATGCAAATTTGAAAAAATATCATTAAAGATACATGTTGTTTTTGTTAATATTAAAAGAAAATATATTTTACAAAGTAAATAATTAAATTCAAAGGTAAAATCAAAACAAATATGGAATAACTTATTTCAATGCAATGAAAATTTAATAATAATAATAATAATTGTAATATATTTGTAATAAATATATTACATAATTTCTAGTACAATTCTGTAAAAATGCCAAAGTTTTAATTGCTTCCTTCATTTTGTTTAAAAGTAGCTTGAAATCACTTAGTTTGTATATTATTAATATATATATTTTTAAAAGCAGTTCTCTGAAGGTAAATAATATTTTAAGTAATAATTATCCATTGAATGCAAATAACTATACTTTTCTTTCTGAAGTAGACAAAGTATTTGAATTAACATTGTAACATATTTAGCTTTCCCTTTTCAAGAGATTGTTCTTTGTGAAACATATCTTATTAAATTACTTACACACTCACATTTTCGTAATATACTTGAAAGACATTACTGCATGTCATTTCTAGAAAGCAAGTTACTTCGTAACTGCTTGGTAAGTGTTCACCTAATAAAGATTATAATAAATACATTCTAATAAAGATTGCAATTATTCTTCTTTTAAGTAAGAAAGTCTGCAGTTTCTCTTCGTTTGGTAATAACTGTTATGCACAAGATTAGTTTTAAGCCATAGTAATTAGAAGTTTCGATGGAAATATTTTGCCACGCGTATTTTCATCTTTGTAATATTCTTAATGAATCAGCAAAGCTACCTAACTTGTTTTAGTATTTAATTATACTGGAATATATGTCACCCCATTTTTGACCATTTTGAATTTAGGGTCGGTTTTTAGAAGTGCTTGATCATTTCCTAATGTCTTCTTTGACATTTTTATGCTAGCTTGTAGTAACTATATTTTATTATTCGCTTATGATCTTTGAAATAATTGATTTTCGGGAAAAAGTAAGATTTTTTAAAGGTAAAAATGTTAAAAAAATTAGTAAATTATAATTTTAAAATTTTTCTTAGTTACAGTTTGCTTATTTATTAGCTTAAGTTGAAAAATAAGCATTGTTGAACATATAAATAAGTTATGTTGCTTTTTTTTATTAAACCTAACTTTCATTCTTATTCCGGAATACTATAATAAAACAGAAGCTTTTAAATATTGCATTTAATAACAGGTGTCATTAAATATTGTCTTGTTTCAGTCTCGTAGATATTTTAGTAGGAAGCTAATTAATTGCACACACATTCACCGGGCACATTTTTTTTTCAGTTAAAAAGAAAAGAAGAAATTTTCAGTTTCAGTCATAAATTTTTTTTTCCATAGAAATAAATAAATAAGTACATAGATATAAAATAAAATACCTGATTAAAAATCCATTATTAACTTTGTCATATTTATTTTAAATACTTTCTTCAGCCAATTAAAATCAGAATTAAATATTCTTCATTAAAACGGTTTGGAATAAAATTTTGAAATATTCCTTGCATAAAAATAAAATTCATAATTAAAATACTTGAAAATTTTTATTTTAGTTAAAATATCGTAATTTTAACAATTTCTAAAAATGTTGAATTTTATTTTGTACTAAATAAAAATAGTTAATTATATACGTTTGCTTTAATGAGTTTCTTTAACCGTCTAATTTAGGAAAAAATGTGAAATGAAATAAATTTAAGAAAACGAATGGCTTAAGAGTTAATTAGATTCTATTAGATATTTTCTTATTTTAGCATATAAATCCATGATTAAAAAAGAAAAAAAAAATATTCTACGTTAAGCACACTTTAAGCCGATTTTCTAGGCTATACAAAAATTCCAGTTAAATAAATAACAGAAATTTTTTTTTTCCAGCAAATAAAAAATAATAATTTGATAACTCATTGTAAAAAAGAAATTAGTTAATCCTGCTCTAAAATCTTATGAATTCTGATAATTAATCATTTAAATTTTATTTAAGTTGGTAATTAATGTTATGTTCCCGCACTTCATGACTCTCGAAGATAGTGAAAATTTTTCATTCTTAAAAAAAGAATTACTTTTCCATTCTAGCTTTATTTCTCTATTTAGATACACGAATAAGCAAAGGTGGATTTTTTTTTCCATTTTTAAAAAAGAATTGTTCTGTCACTTCTTATATTTTTAACGTTTTGTAAAACGAAGTGACATCATAAACAATATAAATGATAACAAACTACCATCCATCACCGACTCCAACAAAACATGAGTTATATCTTTTCACTGTGATAAATGACGCGTGAGACTAAATGTCTGTTGTTTATACGATAAAATGCGTTATATTTTCAAAGCTCTGTCTAAAGTAAATTTCTTATGCAAGGACATAATTTTTTTTTCTCTTCTTTGTTGAGAATTCAGCACCTTTTTAAGAGCACTGCAAAGCTTTCTAGTAACCGTTTTAAAAAAATTTCTTCGCTGTATATATAAGAATAAAAAATGTCTAAATAGTTTCTAGAAAGGACATGACTTATTTTCTTTTAAGTGTACTTTATACTTTATAAAAAGACTTTTTGTTAGGTGAAGCATTTAGGTGAACTATATTTTTATTTTTTTATTATTTTAAAGTACATTTTTCAAAGGTAATAAAATCATAGTTCGAAATGATAAATGATATAAGTAAGATTAAGTCGGCTGCGTGGCATAGTTAGTTAAGGCCCTGGCCTTGCAAGCTTAAGTTTGCGGGTTCGACCCCGGTTCACGTCGGTGGATTATCATGACACAGAATGTTGATAGCGCCCATGTCGTACAATTATGGGCCATGTTAAAGATTTTCCGCTGTGATATGCCAGTGCGATAATTTTTTGTTACAGGCAGTGCTGTGGAGTGCACCGGTATTTGCTCCTGATGAAGGCTGCGTCAAACGAGAGCTGTAAAAATGCTGGGGTGCAGATGATGGATGGAATTGGAGATACTGTTGAAGTTAGATCATGTCTCAGCGTTGGTGTCGCTCTCTCCTTCGGGATTCCAGAGTATCTTTAAAGGTGGAATACGTCCGGCTCAAGAAAGTGACACGTGATACATAGTCACTTCTGCTTGGACGCATTCTGTGAAACCGTTCTTCTATTGGTCCAAAGTCCCCCTACACGTGGTGTACTTTGAAACCGGCTGCTAGCGTGGGAACTCGTCGGCACCTTACGGTCGGCTAGATCAAGGAAGGTCAGAGGTTGAATTCCCTTAGGACATCAGCGCCGGGGTGTCCACCCTGGGATACTTTCCCACGAGAAACTTCTTGACCGTCGAGACGTCACTCGTTGCCGACGGGAAATGGGTCTTTGATGGACACCGCCGCAGATCTTTTGAGGGTCTGTTTGGTTTGGGTGCTGTCAACAAAATTAAACTTTTAAAACTCCTATTACAATTTCGCATTTTCTGAGCTAAGATGCCTTCCTCTAATAAGGAAACTGGGCATGAAAATTACATTGTAGCAATTTATGCAAACCTTATGGCACCACTCTAAAAAAATTATATCAGCTTCTGGGTAACGTACGAGGTCTGTAAAGGTAAAAATACCAATCTGCAGTTCACTTTGAAAAAAAATAAGAAAGGTTGAATGTATCAAATACTTTTTTAAAAGCAAATTATGTCCAGAAAATCGAACGTAAATAACATAAAAACAGTTTTCTGAGTAATAAAAACTTTAAATATACAATAAAAGAGAAAATAAATATGAGCAAAATATTTGATTTTCCTAAAGCAAAGAGTCATCACACTAACTCCGCAAATAAAATAATAAACAAGAACAAATTAATAAACCGCGATGGTAATAAAAAAAAATATACCAAAGAAATTATTGTGCAAGCCAATAAACGTACACAAACATATGTGGTTATTTTTTCATATCCCTAGAGACATCATTTTGATTAACTTACGATGCGTTTTAACAAAACCAATTCAGCTTTGTTACTTGTTTAATATAGGATTATTTCTTATTCTATTTTATTTGTTTTACTAAGAAAAATATGTTATGTTTATTTACTTTGTGTACCATTTACTTATTTTGATAAATTGACAATTAATGAATGGATAAAGAACATTATCAAATACAAATGTGAAAAATCACTAACAGTGTTTTGATATTAGTTTATGAAAAAAATATACGGAGAAATATAAAATGATGAAAATACAGTGTATCATAATTTTAAAAAAATGATCAGTTTTATGGTTTTGACTAACGATAATATTATAGATTTTTTTAATTTCCATGCCACAATGAAAAATTAGGTTATATTAAAAAAAATTTCTCTTAATTATCAGATAAGGTTCTGCAGAGAAATGCTTAGATTAGATATTAAATTCATTAGAGAGTATTCGGATGTTTTTTTCATGTTGATAAATACACATTTGTCTAAGTATTGATTACTATATTCATAATTTGCAAAAATTTTGCAACCCACTTTTAGATGACAATTTTTCTAACGAAAATATTTAATTAAATTGAATTAAGCTTTAATTAATTTGACTAGTCATTTTTTTAACTAGTAACTTCACTATAAATATAAACATGACCAGAAAAAGAATTTTTATTTAACAAATAGAAGCACAGGTACTCAAACTTAGCTATTTCTTTAGTTAACTATTTTTTTTAAAAAAGGAAGCAGTTTTAAACTATACATTCCATAAGGAAATATAATATTGATAAAAATATTTTATTTCTTAATAAAATAAGGTTGTATTAATGCATTTTGTAAATTATCGTATATATATGAAAGCCTTTCTTTCAATTAAAAGAAAAAAATTCTTAAAAATTACACAAATTCATTAGAAATGTATTCCTTTGTCAGTCTCTGTTGGAATCAAAAATAGAATGAATATTTGTAATGCATCTCTGTTAATACATTATGGGCTGGCTAAGAAATACGCATGCTATAGTCGGAGCTTAAAATATATCTTGTTTAAAGCTTTCATTTACAATAAATGTATTTTTTTATATTTGTTTAAAATACGTGAAGTTTTTAAAGAATTTAATATTCAAAGTTAGGCATCTATAACCAAAACTATATAAAACACTTTAAGCATCTGTACTTTACTTTAAAATTAAAAAAAAATCATCTCAAAGAGATTTAAAAATGAATTATTAGCTTATAAAATGCTGTTAGCATTAATCAACGTGAACAAAATGTAAAGCAATATATATATATATATATATATATATATGCGATTTTTTAAAAAAAATATACTTTTGAAAAAACTGCATTTTCAAAAACAATTGAAATGCATTAGATATAACTCTTTTTAGAGCTTTAACGTCTTTTCTGTGCTCCAAAAAAAGAACTCAGTTATCGAAAAAGCGAGAAATTGATATGGATGTTCTAAAGAAACGTGAAGTCAATTTAAGAAATAGTTTGTTTTTCAAACAGAATTATTGTCATTTTCTTCTTCAAATGCAGTGTTTAAAATTTGATGCTCAGTCTCAAAGATGTAAATGAGCTTATTGATTTTCTTTTCTTTCTTAGTTATAGAAAATGTAATGTTGATTTTCTAGTCTGTAAGTCACTATGTGTGTGTGTGCTGCTTGTATTATTTTTCAAAAAAATGGTTGGGAACTGAAAACCCTTCAGGACTTATTTCAACTAATGAAAATTAGATTAATATAAGCAGCTGGCGTGATTATCGATTCTTACTTTATAAATGGATTTATTCGTTTTTGTTTTCTATTTTTTTAAAGGTACATGCTTCGAAAATCAATAACATATGCTAATGACATAGGATGAAAATGTTAATATACTTATGAGTGAAAAACGTGCCAGAAATGTAAGTTAAGAATTCTGTTTAGAAAATTGCCATGTTTTACGTCGGTATTTAATATCATTTCATTATAAGAAATAAGTTAAGAATTTATATATGTTAGCGTTAAAGCTTGAAAACACCTGATGTGCTGAGTAGCTTGCTAATATGCTGCTTAATAGGTTTGCTCAGTAAAGTGTGGAATCAAAAGTTTTATGCATTTTAATTAGGTAATTTTCACAATACTGGTTATCGTGTGTCATTCAAATTTAGAAGTTTGTTCCTCTTGTACTTTTCAGTAAGAATTTTGATTAAACTTTGACTCATCCTAGAAAAAATTATGCCGAGGCAGTAAATGTTTTCGATAAAAGAATCCATGAGTTTATTTACAATAAATTCAATTACGACGACCATTATCTTTTGGAAACCAATTACATATTAAAAGTTCCAACAATACAAAGTATAGCTGTGCTTGTCGCAAAAACCAATTGCTATGCAAGTCAAAGTGTCACCAACCTTTAGATATAAGCATACTTTTTTAAGCTATGTTTCACAAATTAATTTTCTCCATTGTAATAATATGTTAAATCATTTTATTATTGGTATTATAGTTTTCAATTGATTGATGATTGATTCTGTCAACTAATGTGTTGGATGTTCGATTGTATTAACCCGGGCGCAACGCGCACTCGATATTAACGTTAATGATTATGATAATGGTTAATGGTAATCATTTGGTTTCATAATTATTTTTTCACGATAAAAATCGTAATTCCAGAGAATAATGTTTTCAGAGAAGGTATACTTACCTACCTTTAAGAACTTTGTAATTTTTTTTGATAATTTGAGAAAAATATCAATCAAACTGAACTAAGAAGTTTCAAATGTGCGTTATTTTAATAAGGAACACTGACCACACACACACACACACACACACACACACACACACACACACACACACACACAACACACACACACACACACACACACACACAGAGAGATACTTTCCACTAGCATTACAGGAATGTTATTTGAAGGCAAAACTGTCCCATTTTGTTCAAATTATTGTAGTTTTACTGCACTTTGATAATCAACAAATACTATGTTGAACTTTTTCTTGTTTTTGTCTTTTTGAAAGGTCGAAATGTGTCTTGTGGTGCACTTAAGGCCTTATATTTTTGTTGGTGGAGTTCTTTATGTATCATTGAAAATTTTCTTTTCAACTCAAACGTTTCATGTTCATTGCTTTTCTTAAATTTACTTATGTTATTATGATTAATACGCATCATTCCATCAAGTTCTTAACTTGCTTGATTAGGTTCTACTTCCTTCAATAAAGATCGCAGATGCCCATCTCCATTTTTTTATGTTCTGCTAATTTACATAAACCATAATAAGTCATAGAATACAGCAATTAAAACTACTAAATTGTCCACAGGGGAGAAATGTAGCATGTTGATAGAAAATATTTTGGAACAATAACGCGGGGAATTTCATTATAACAAGGAGTTTGTCACTTCCAAAAAAGAGGGAGATATGTGATAGGTAAATTTTAGGAAGGAATAGTAGGAAGCTACTGTCAAGGTCATTGGTAACAAATAAAGAGTTCTCCCAGAATTAACCATCTCATGAACCCAGAGTGACTCTGCGCCTCGCGCACCCACTTCTGTTTTATCTTGATTCTTTAGGTATCAGAAAATAAATAAACAATATTTACTTTAAGTGTATATGAAAGTTGCCGTTATTCCACCAAATATCTTATTTTCACTTTTAGGGGACTTGGGACTTTTGAACATTTTTTTTTTATTTATGCAATTAAAAATTATATTTTGTCATTTCATACGATGTTTCTAATCAATAAAATGATACGACCCTAAATCGTGTATCTCAAAAAATATTTATATTACACTTACCTCATTAAATTTTTACTATACGATAAGAGCCTTTATTAGTTACATATAACAATATATGTACTGCTGTCAATATTATTTATGTGCATGCTGCTTTCATTTACTGAATACGCTTAAAAATTTAATACAAATGTTTTTGCCTGCTGTGTAAGAAATATTTATAATTACAATGGAGAGACGTCATTCACAAGTACATAATTCACATTCTTTCGAAAATGGGAAATGAATGTTTTTGAACTTATGATATTTCCTGTTTCATGATTTTAATTCAGTTTCATATTCTTTTCATTTTTCATCATGGTACATTTTTTTAAATATAAGTTACTGCCTAGAATTATTTGTTTTGCTTCAATTTTAATATATTGTAAATATCTTATGGAATATATTAAATTTTTGTTACTGCTAAACGTATTATAACCACAAACTTAGACTTTTTTGTAGGGACGTCTTAAGACTTCTTGAGGCCCTGGGCCTTTACGTAAGTGTAGGCCTGGAGCATCCTGCACAAATGTTGGGCCCACCTTTGATCCTTAAAAATAGACAGTGCATAGCATACGTTGTAAAATATTCGTACAAACAATAACCCGAAACAAAAACATATACATTACTTACAATCACCCAAACCGGCTCAACCGATTGCCACTTTTGACTGAATGAGTAATGATGGTGTATGGTGTTATTATATGGACATTAGTATGGTACTTCTGTACATGGACGACGGTCACCATTTGTAGCAAGTTGACATATCGTCCGAAATTCACTGTTTTTGGGAGAATACAACCATAAATATCATATAATCGTTGGAATTATTCGAATTATGATCTTATAAAGACTAATTCGAGAAAGATGTGGGGCCCCCATTGTGTTCGAGGCTCTTGGCTTGGGTCCAGTTAGCCACCCATGCCTTAAGACCTCTTTGTATTTTGAGTATAGTAAATATTGTATAATGAGTAACTCTGTGTATATATATTCTTAAATGCACTGATACATGATCCATAAACACAATGGATTTTTCTACATATATGTATTTTTTAATAGATTCCTTTAAAGATTGCATCATTAAAAGGGAGAATTTTGAAAAAAAAATGTACAAGGCAGTATTATTTTCTTTTAGAAAAAGGTAAATTTTTCTCGGGAGGAATAAAACTCACCCACAACGTCCAAGAATCCCACGAGGCTCTTCATTGGTACGGTGTTAACCTGGCACATGTATCCTCCTCTATCAGACTCTTGCACATCATGAATGTGAAGATTCCAGTGTCTATAGTCGGGATTCTTGACTGAGAGGTGACTGTTTTTTTGAACTAAATGCTTCTGGATGGTTAAAAGGCTCTGAGTTTCGTGTCTTAGCCATGCCACCTATAAAGAGAAATTGATACGGTTTCCATAACACACAAATTATTTTTTAAGAAAAAAGTACCTTTAAATTATAATTTTATACATTTTTCTCATATACCTTAAGGATAATCCACATTTTTTGGGAAAAGGAAATTAAATTAATAATAAACCATGGTATTCAAATAATGTTAAGTGTATCTATCCTAAAAATCTAATTTGTTACTTTAAGTCATAAAAACAAAATTAGTGAACAACATAAACCAAGATAGTTTTTCTTCAATTTTACCTACATTCTTCATAGCAAAGGGATAATTTTGTTAGAAAAAATTCAAAGCTCACAATTATAAGCGTTGTAAGTGATAGCGATTTCATAAAATATGCGAATAAAGTAAAATTCATCATTAACTGACAATTATAAAATGATACTAAGAGAAAATGTGCTGAAGATTAAAAACTTCAAAATGGTTGTTTTTTCGGATGAAAAGCACTTCAATTTTAAAGTGCCAGATGAATTTAACTGTTATTAGTACAATCTCAGTATAGTAAAAAGTGGGATATTTCTAATGTTTTAAAGGCGAATCATTTATGCTATTAAGAGAAGTTGCAGTTAATGGAAAAACGAATTTAGTACTTACACGTACTATTATAAACCCACAGACGAGACAACTGATTACTTTGCAACAGCCCAAAATCGTTTAGCTCTCATTTTCTAACCAATATATTTTTCTAGTAGTGTAATTACGACTGCGAGCTCAAGAAAATTGCTATACAGTTGTCTGGGACCTCATAGATCGATGTCACTGGTCAAAACCATTATTTCTAGATGTGTCCCGTTACTTTTGATTATAAATAGTGTATATTTTCCATAGTGTGTCATTTATTTTTTTGAAACCTACAACTCGACATTGGTCTTCCACATTTTACAGCATTTGATACATTTACCAACGAGGAAATTTTCCCATGTGATGGCATATTTAATATGAACAACTACCAAGCATCGGGCCTGCTAAATATATTTTCTGAAGATTTAAGAATCCACCAAAAAGTTATCTTTACATGCAAAATTGGGTAATTCTTGATAATTGTTTTTTCCCCATCCAGATCACATAGACCAGGCAGCCCAACCCGCCACCCATTTGAAGAATTTTTGCGGCCCATTTGAAGTTTCTAACTGTGTATATTATTTTAGACATTTGGACTACATACGTTTGAATTGAAAAATCGTATTTGGATCCATCCCTACTTCTCCCACATAATCCCCCACCTCTCCTTCGAGTATCCCACATTATTGTTAAAAATATGAACTTTTTCACAGACGGTAACTATATCAAAGACTGTCTAATTGCAGTAGTAGAAGAAATCTGTCAAAAAACAAAAACAAAAAAAAAACTGAATTTCTTTACTCAAATTAGTCTGCCACGATAAACTGTAGAAAAAGGAATAGAAAACTTTTCGAGTGTGATTTGTGCATCGCTAAACGCAATTACAACAAGCTTCGTATATTTCTCATTGGCTTTTAATGAAACGTCAGATATAAATGAAACTGCTTAACTTTTGAACTTCTATTTTTATTAGAGGTGTCAATACTCAAATGAATATTAATGAAGAACTAGTCAAACTTGTGAGTTTGAAAGGTACTACTACCGGAAGTGATATTAAGCATGATGTCATAAATTGCAAACAAAGTAGCAAGATAGATTTGAAAAATCTTGCAGGCATTCCAACAAATGGAGCCCATTCAATAGATGGAAAAATGTTGGTGCTGTTACATTATTTTTTGATTACATAAAAGCTGTAGGAAAAAGTTCACATGATTTTGAAATGTTTGTTTGTCATTGCTTTTTACACTTCGAGAATCTATGTGTCAAATGTGTCTCATGTGATGAAAGCTGTTTTCAAAAGGTAGTTAATTAGATTTAAAACAATCCATTGAAGCATTGTGAATTTCAAAAATATCTTAGGGAACTGGAATCTGAATATGGTGATCTCATTTATTGCACCAAAATTCGGTGGTTAAATCGCGTAAACTGCTTATTGTGATTTTGGAAATTAAAAGAAGAAATTGAAACTTTCATGAACAATAATGTTCATAATATAAGTGGACTTTTGGATGATTAATGACTTCTAGCTTTATGTTTTCTAACAGATATAAAAATAAAACTGAATGAGCTAAACCAGAAGTTATAAGTTAAAAATAGGTTGAGTACTGATTGTTATCAATATATAAAAGCCTTTGTAGCAAAGCTTCAGCCTTATAAAAAACAATCGCGGCTAAATAATTGGATTCATTTTCCATCATTAAATGACTATAAAAGTGACCATAAAAAAAACTTCTTTAAATATTCTACGGAAATCGCAAAACTATTTGAAGAATTCAACACCAGATTCTCCTACATACAAGAGTTTGAGGAAATGTTTACAATATTTTTAGCTCCCTTTAATGTAGAGTTGGGATCAGAGCCTCCAAATTTACAGATAGAGCTAATAGAATTACAACCAAGTATCGAGCTAAAAAACTTGTACGAATGAAATAAGACTGAATATTATCAATTTTTTCCCTCGATGATAAGTTTCCTAATTTAAAGCAATTGGATGTGAGCATTATATTAGCATTTTGAAAAACTTATCACTGCTAGTCATTTTTTTCAAATTAAGGGGACACAATACAATTCAATTGACAAAAATTGGTCGAAAAATAAAATTTAATTTTTTTAACTTAAATTATAATTTATATAGTTTTCTGAAATCTGACAAAATTTAAAGCTCCAAGCTAAACAAACACAGAATTATGACAGCTTATGCGTTCGGGTTTTCATTCACATCCCTATAGCAAATCAAAACTTTAAACTTACTTATCTCAGAAAGATAAAATAACTAGTTTGCCTTCATTTAAAATGCTAAGGTTTTTTTTCCCTTCAATTGTGCCAAATGCTTTGAATTTTTTTTTACCTATTGCTAATAGTACATGTAACAAAAGTTGGTATGCGTTTTAAAATCAAAGTAAAACTTATTTTTTAAGAATAGTTGACTTCAGAATGTTTACAATTTTAAGAAATTTTCAATACGCATTCATAAAAAGAAGTATCGTACGAATGCGAATCATGTTATCGCAAAACCCATACCAACTTTTGTTATCATAGTTTGAGGTACTTATAAACCAAATTTAATGCATGTACGTAAATATTTGTAGGAGAAGAAGCATTTTAAATTCACTTCACAAACTTTTAAGTTTTTTTCTTTAAACAATTAAATGCCTAGCTTTTTATGAAATGTTGAGCTCAAAATCTGTTTTACATAGCATACACGCAAAGGAGGCAACCAAAAAATTTTTGAAAATCCTTAAGTTAAAATTTTTTGCTTAAATCGTACCATGTCCCCTTAAATTTGTTAAAAACAAAGTATCATAGCATGTTTCTTGATGAAAACATAACCAATCAACAGCGATGCGTGTCCACTAAATTATCCGTTGATATAAAAAAATCTCAACCAAAATACAAAAACAAGTCTCACATTAATTGCAAGGTAATAAAATATTTTGAAAGATGTACGCTAATAAAATATTTTGAATAATTTGTTGTTTTATTTTGATATGTGTGGCCCACCTCAGTTAAGTAAATTTTTACTTATCCCACCAACCGATTTGTGTTTGGCACCCCTGATATAGACGAACAAAAGTACATTACTTTAATGTAGAAATTATTACCGTGTTTACAACAAGCTTTTATGTAGTATGCATATTCACTGAAACCATGTTACATTTATCAAAGAGCAGTAGTATCATAAAAACTTTCAAATAGTCAGTAGTGTAGCTTAGATTTTTAAATCTATTTATGACAATGACTTTTTTTGGTGCTTGTGTGTCTTGAAGCTAGCATGAGAGTTTATTTTTTGAAAAATGTAGAACTAAATTTCGCTATTGAAAACAATTGACCAAATGGTAGAATCTTATTTTCAAAATCTAACGAAAACTAGCCTTTTATATGAAAAAAAAAACATTGTTTGGCTATAAGCTAAATTAAAATCTATCTCTAAGTTAAAGATAACATCTTTTGATTTTTTTAACGCAAACTGAAATGAAGTTTTGAATTACTATAGCTTCATCTATAAAAATAAGGTTCTAGAATAATTTTTTTAAAAAAAAATATGTCATTATTATCAAACATTTAAACCTACATTAAATACTCCGAACTTTTATTTTCTACTTACTTATTTTTCCAATACTTTTCATTCATATCAGAGTAGTTTTTTATTCGTGCCTTTCATAAACATTCATTTCGCAAATAAACATTTCATCACGATGTATAGTTAATGCTGTATTTTGAATGTAAATAATGTATATTTTACATCCAATTTGAAATTTATAATCAATCAATAAATAGCAAAGTAATTAAGGAAATTGCAAAATTTATTCATTTTTAAAGCATTGTATTTCTTAGAATAAAACAAAGAATTAGTAGCTTTGTATTAAAAATTGTTTTAATTTATTCAGCAAAGAATCTAAGAAAAATATCAAACTGACATACACATATTGGACAGTAAACTAAAAAAAATCAACAAGACTTTTTGACAACAAGAAAAAGAGAAAAAGAATCAATTCAGTCATTTAGATTGTTAAAAATAAAAATAGAAAAAAATTATAAAAAAGGATGAGTAAACAAGATTTCAAAAATGGCACAATGTGTTTTTAATAGTTTATGTACTCAACTGTTATTTAACGTTCTTTCTTTTTTAAAGTTTCTGGCCTTACATAACTCGTATAACAGCAATTTAAAAACAAACACACAAGGAATTCTATATCTTTGGAAAAACTGCATTAAATTTCTTCATCGTGTGTGTGTGTGAATTTCCGTTTCGATTACTTATCATGCTAAATCTAACTAAATACTAATTAAGCCATTTTTTTTAAATCCGAAAGTCAAATTCAGATAAATTAAAATACCGACCATTTAGTTTAGAAAGTATTGTTATTTTAGTATGAAAAATCTACTTTCCCTCTTAACTAATTAAAAACACATTTAATCTTCCATTTTTTTCATTTAAGCATTTTCCTTTGCTTCTAAATTAATTATTTGATTTCTTTACAGCAAAGAACCAATTAAACATAATGTTAGTCGGGTTTTAAAATAATGATGGGTAATTAAATAATTGTAATTATATAATGTTTTATGTAACCTTTATAATTAAATGTAATACGAATTTTCCTGCATTGCTCGGTGCTAGGAAAGAAATAATTAATTTCGTATAAAGCAAAGTAAAAAAGAACAATATCAAATCCTAACAGCCTTGAAATTTTACCATTTTTTTATTATCACTTATTTTGTGTTTGATTTATGAAATTACTTTTTTTTCTGTAAAAGAATGGAATGTATTCTAAAATTAATTGAATCTCGAAGAAACAACAAAGAAAATTCTAACAAGAAATTACGATTTCATTTAAAGAACAATTACACAAGCCTTAATTTGTGTGATACTCAGTTAATATTTAAAAAAATTAAAGGAAATTTAAATAATTCAATATAAGTCCTTTAATCACGAAAAGCAATTTTATTAATTGTAATAATTGTCAATAATTATATCGGTGATTCAAGATGGCTAAAGTAATAACAAAAATTTTGTTTTTAGTATAAATAACAAAATAAACAAATAAGCATTTAATGAATATAATATTACCCTGAGGTATGACATTAAGTTTGAAATATAATATTTGTATTTTATTATAGATATTTAATATTATCAAAACATTATTTTCTTACCGTTTACTAAGAATTACGTTTGTTACTTTTTTCTCTATATTTGAATAAAAATATTGTGAGAATCAAATTCCATATTAAAATAAAAAAAGTCCCTCTTAAATTAGATTTCTGAAATTTTGCCAATTCATATGCCTAAACCTTAATAAAAACAAGGAACTAGTTAAATATTTTTATACGCAATTTCTATCCTATCTTACGAAAATAAACTCTAAATCAATGTATTTATACATTTTATTCTTTATTAATTGTCATAATAACTTTTTTCTGATCATTTAATCCTATCTTCAAAGATCTAATTTTTAATGCGAGGAATTTTTTATTCTTGAATAAATTATCGAGTACCTAGTTTATTCAAAGCACCAATCTTTAAACATTTGATTTCAACTTTACTTGAATTTCTTAAAAAAAATTCTCGCAACAAATTTATTAGATATAATTTTAAAAAATAGCATTTCATTAAGTACACATATTGGATAGAATATACCGTAGTAAATGAGGTAACTTTTTAGAAAACCACAGTTCTCTTTCTATTCAATTTTTAAACTCATTCTATTGATCACGAGAAAATAAATCGCTTTCCAAAGTAATCTGTTCTTCTTCAGCTCAAAAACAAAGACCTACATTCATAAACACTCCTTCCAGAGCAAAAGCATCGTACTCAAATGACAACAAAATCCTCATTTCCGCCCTCACAAAGACTTAACGTCCCACAAAAGAGAGTCATTATGACTTGAAATGCAAATTTACTTGTTGCGGCCTCCTTTTCAGTGGACGACACGGAAGGGCTTATCTGAGGCAGTGTCGGGCAAACGCTTAACCGCTTGATTAAAGCTTCTTGATGGGAAGGTGGCCTTAACCTAAATGGGATTCCTTTCTGGGGATAATACCTGCTTGCATCCAGTTTAAATCAGTAAATTGTTTCAGAACGTTGACGGTAATCCGACGTCTTCAAGCTATTCAGTGCTTTCTTGAAGGCTGTTGGAGATTAGTCCCACCACAAGGGAAATGGGACGGCGTCTAGGAGGGATTTTGGAAGTTTTTTGAAAGTTAAATTGGATTTTCTAGTTTCCAATTTTTGTACGTAAAGAATTCATAAACTATTTAAATCTAGTTTTTGTGTTGTTGTAAATTGTTAATGTATCCGGACCATAAATCATTTCTTTTGAGAAATTCTCAATAAAAGCATTTTATGTATGCTGTTTCAAGGTACCTACTCTGTGTTTAAACAGTTATTAGTTTTTAATGTAATTAATTCATAAAAAAAAGCATTGATTGTATATCGATATATTGTTTATTAATGTCGCAACAAGAATCAACACGAATCTTTAGATGGCAGAGAGAAATTTGAATTTGTTCAACTGACGATCCTGAAAGCACAGATTGCTCTAAGAAATTCTACGCAACACAAAAATAGATTTCGAGCTTTGTAAATTCAATATGCCTCACTATGATACAGTTATGATTTAGAGACAGAGAAAAAATAAAAATGTGACACAGATTGTCTTTCTTACAATACAGAAGTCATTCAACCTTATTTTAAACCTTTTTGTCTAATTTTATCATATGCAATTTTCAGCCATTTTTTGTATATCATTATTATAGGTTAGCTCCATTCAGATCAGAAGCAAAAATAAATAAATAAATAAATTGTTCACATTATTTTTAATTGTTATTTCTTAGCTTTTATGATATATTTAAATCATTTGGTTGAAAACCTAGAACAATAATAAAAAATAAGGAAATTTCGTCTGAAGAAAAAAATTGTCTCAAAAACACACTATCCGTTTTCAATTTTGTTTCATAATTATATTCATATTGAGTAATCATGTTTTTGGATTTGACACTCCTTGTAGAGAATCCATCAGGCAGTTTTGGGATGATACATGTTGAAACCTTTAAAACAAATCTTAATCCATTGCTAAAATAAACTGAATTGTTTTAAAAAAGTTATAAATATAATTTTCCCCAAAACTTTCAATTCGAATAGATACTTGAACACTCACTAATATTTTTTTAAAAAAATTATACCCATATCTTCAAAAAACAATAATTTTATTTACTTATTTACTTATTTAGTTTGTAAGGTAAAAAACTATTTCCTCGCAATATTTGTTAATATCTCTTAAATATGGTGTTACAAGTGCTACTTTTTTAGCGTCTTCATACTTCTTGTATGTAGTATTGTTATATAACTAATTTTTAAAAATAATATGTTAAAATTACGTGCACATAGAAATAAAATGTAGTTATCGTTGTGTCATCATCCCTTACTGTCATTTTCAAAAACATACCTTTGTTTTGACATTAGTTTCCTAATATGAATGCCTATAAAAATATTCCTTCCATACATAGTTTAATCCCATTTGGTGAACACATACACACAAACTTCAATTCATCCAAAAATTTTGAATATAATTACGAAAAACCTACTTAAAATATTTAAAAGAAGATACGAGACGTTAAGACTTTAAACTGCTTATTTAAAGCAGAATTTTAGGAGTTGCACATATGATCAATAATAACAATATTTTAAACTCTGGATTTCCTTAAATTTCATTTTATGCTTCAAATGCAATATAAATAGAGGGAAAAATACTACTTGTCGCTTAGAGAAATGCTATCTGAAAGCAATATAATGTGGATGAGTTAGCTGAGTTACATAATAATAAATATTTCCATCTTTACGACTTAAGGAGAAATATAGATATGTGCCACCATAGGTGATCGGTAGGAAAAACCTCTAGCAATAGGTGGTGCCTAAAATCGAAAAATCTCCCCAAGTATTCTCATAAAATCATTTATGCAGAACGCCTTTATTGCAAGAAGCTATTGTCAGGTTGTAGAATTTGGAATTTTACGACCCACGAATTTTAGAAGCGGCTTCTAGCCAATAATACGCCTATACAGAAAAAGGCTGACTTTGCTTCTTCGAAGGAATGTTCAAGAAGGAAATAAAATACATTTTTATGAAAATCGCCCCTACTCTTCTCTGTCAGTAGGCATTACACGATCCTTTGTTTTTTATGAAAATTTAAGTGGCTGGGGTGCCGCTTTTCCCAGTGCCTTTTAAAATCTCTTTTTAACATTATTGATTGTCAAAAAGTCACTACAGTTTTATAGATGAATTCAAATTTGGAGTACAAAGGAATTTTATATTACGCTGCATACATGCCTCTTTTTTTAAAAAAAAATCATATAATGAAAAAATTCCTTCTTATATGTAATGAATATTTTCAAAAGCAGTTTTATGCAGTTTCTCAGTATTCCATTATCTTTAATACTGTATGGGTTAGATGCTTACAGCAAGAAAGTAGAATTAATTTTATTGGAAGCTAAAATATAATTACGATGATAAGATGTATTTTAAATGTATTAAATATTTCTCTTCATTTTTTCTTTTGCAAAAATATATTTTTTCACTAAATATCTCTTTATTGAAGAAAAATAATTAAATAAAAAAAAACTCACCATTCAATGTTATTTCATATATGTAAATCATTGCAAATGATATCCAGAATCATAAAAATGAATATTACTTTTTAATAGCATTTCGCAAATTTATCATCATGGTCATATATCACGAGATTTGAAAAACATATATGCGTAATTTACTTTTCTTAATCCAAATAGAAACTTAAATTCAATTTCAGCCATTTTATAATATTGTACGCTGAAGTACTTAATTTATATTAGTGTAATATTTAATCTCTATAAATAAATTTATTATTTATTTTGTGATTTTTTTTTTGTAAGACAATTAAACACAAGGACTCTAAACCTTCGAAATGAGTGATTTAGTTTTGTAATACAGGTCATCCTAAGTTCAAGGATACTGAGAGATAATGTAAAAGAATGTTTATTATGTTTACAAATATTAAAAATTATGTAATTTGTATCTAAACATTTCACATATTATGGTATTTAGAAATGTTTAATAGGTATTAGAGTTTCATTGTAACTTTCGGTATAAAATTCAGTTTCGCAGCTTACTAACTGGCTTCTGCCTTAGTTTTGACGATTCTTTCAAATGTGATGCATGTGATTAAATCGTATATCATTTGGAAAACTCTTTTTAATGCACAGGGAAATCTAACTGGCCTTACTATCAGTGCACGTTTCTTTAAATTTCAATCTGAGATATTGTATTGATATATATTTCTTATAAATTCCTATATGGAAGCGTTATTATTGATGTGCATTTTATTACATATAAATTATTGTTAAAATTACACGTCTACAATTCCAGGAAATAAATATCAGTACTACTTTGCAATCTAATATGAAAACTAAGAATCAAACATGAAGACCAATTCAATATTATTTTTTGTGAATTCATCTACTTCTGGAGGTAGAGCCTATATATATATATAACTATGTTCTTAATTTTCTTCAGTAAAGACATATTCGTTGGCTACTTCTAAAGTTAAAAAAGGGTTTTTAACATTTTTTTGACAGAACTTTAATATTATAAAATGTAATTGAAATACCAAAAAAAAAAAAAAAAAAAAAAAAAAAAAAAAAGAAGCTGAAAATATCTAGTACTTACAATCTTCTTTAGAAAATTTGCTAAGTGACTTTAGAGCAAATTTAATTTATATATGCTTGGGTTTTAAGGAAATAATAATTTTCATCAACTTTATTAATGATAATATAATTATTTACATATGAGAAATAAAATGACTCAGGATATACTCAAGTTTGACGGTACTTTGAACATTAAAAAATAAATCCAAAAAAAAATAATACATTCTTCGTAAAAACAAAAAATGTCTCCCATTCGGTATCTAGAATGAGAACAAACAACCTAATTAATCAGTTTTTAGGAAAATGTTTATAAAGGATCCTCAAAAGAGAACACAGGAAACTAATGAATTAATAGATTTAACCATTAAAATTTTTGACATTAGACTTTATTATTAGTGCCAGTAATACATAGCTTAAAATATTTAGGAACTATGAGATTAACTGTAAGTATAAACAGTTAAGAAAGTTCATTAAAAAGCATCAATTTTCACCAAAGTCCAAATCTAAATTTATTTAATAATAATTTTTAGTAATAATAATATATAATGGCAGCAACTTTGGGGTAACTTTTTGAGTTGAGCATTCTATGTACTTTATTGATAAATAGTTTATTCTTATCTATTTCTTTCGTTACATTTGACCAAAAAAATAGTACATATATATCGAACTGTCCTGAAAATTTCTGTCTCTCTATAATTCACCAGCAATAACTTATATCACCATACTTTAATTTCTTAGTTTAATATCATATACTGCAATGTTGTTTGAAATTTTTTCAGAAAACTTTTTGCAACAAGGAAAGTTTTAAGTATTTATCAATGTGAATATTCATAGAGTTAAAAACAGGAAACATAGTTTATTTTCATCTAATTAAGTATACGAGTAAGATCAACCAAATTTATATTCATGCGTATAAATAATGAATGACTTTGAAAATATTCTTCCCATAATATCACGCAAATGTTAATCATGTCGTGTAAGGGCTTTTGAAAAGTTTTATAGCTTAAAATTTCCTGAAACACGAAACGCCCATAAAATAGCTACGAAAAAAATATTTAAAACTTAAAAACTCTTCAACTAAAACTCAATACATTTTAAAGTTCTGATACTAAAATACATAGAAGAATTTTATCCCTCTCGCTGCGTAGTTATTTTATCAAAGAAGGTTCACACACACAAAGATTGCGTATAATTTTATTGCATATTTCAAATCTACATTTTAGAGTTAAAAGAGGCAAAAAAATTGCTAAAGAGCTTATATTTTAAAATATAGACTTAGATCTTAAAAATCTGAATATAAAAGCATAAACAAGAGCGTCACGTGATGCATAGCTAAATAGTTGAAATAAATTTATACCCGCGGAAATCGTGGGTTGAGCAAATTTTGCTACATCTACGTTGCCCGTGGAAATTGTGGGATGCGCATCGAGAGGGTTAGTTTAAGAGATTATAAAAATATTGAACTTGAGAATGCACAAATAGGTATAAATATTATTAGGTACGTATTAAAGAGCGACTTTAAAAATAGTAGTACAACTCTCATAATTTCTATACTAGTTGCAAAATTTTGAGATTTTCAGAAAAAAGCATTTTTTTGCCAATAAAACGTGAATCTCGCATCAGAAAACGTAAAATGGAATTGAAATAACATTAGTAGCAAGAAAAATGGTGGCACTACAGAGAAAAAAATCCCATGTCGTTCCCCCCAACACAAATCACTTGGTAATTGAAATCAACGTCCACATCTTATTCTAAACTGAACCAACTGAATCTCTTTTTAAAGCTGAAAAAGATGGAAAGATATGCATGTTCCAGGTCGATAAAATAACTGGTGTAACCCTGCAGGAACTAATCTATTGCTATGCCCTGTCAAAGCTGACATCACACCTTAACACTAAGATAAAGGTCTGTAATTTGAATCTTGCGAATTACTGTTTTGCCTTTCGTTTGTAATAACGTATACTTTCTTTATTATTTAAATGCACAAAATGACATGAATAGATGCCATGCCTATCATACAAATCACGAAGACTGACGAAGCTTATGTTATTTGAAAACTACTTGGTACTTGTATATGCAGAATTGAAGAGATTGGCAGCACATGTGATCGTTATCATCCTGGATGTCCTTCCTTTCCTACTGCAGATGACAATTGACAGTCGTAGTACAATATATGGGCAAACAATATATGGACATAAGAGACTTAATTACAATCCATTGCTAACGTTAATTAGAAAAACTTCGTATATTATGATCATTCAAGTCTACTTTATGCGATCGCACTACAGTTATTCTGTGTGAGATAGCAAGTCTCCTCATATTTCGTTCTTACTCTTTTTCAAGTACGTTATAGCCAATGATCTACGAATTTTAACCAGGTATCGTTATCGATCAATACTGTCCAATTACGTCATTTCTAAATTGTAAAAATGAAATGTTCACTAGGAGGCAGTGTAAAGTGAAGTCGGCTCTACGTCACATGCAGGTTGTTCTATTAAGCATTTGTAAAGCATTACATTAGTTATAGAGTCCCACCCCCCTTCATTTCGTTTATAAATTACTAAGGTCCCAAAATCTCCCTCCGACAAAGTTTAGGCTGTCGGAATAACTGAAATTCAAAGTGCATACAATATTGTATGATATGAAATGGGAATATGACATGAGGTTCCTCTTCACACGGTATGCGTACCTGCTCTCTTGTTACAGTGATATACATCATTAAGAGTTCAAATTGTGAACGTGTGGGAGGGTGGACAAGTTGAAAATTTTTGAAACAAAACATATTAGTTTTTTTTTGTAGTGATTCTTTTCATTTTTTTGGTTCGTTTCTCGTTAACAGTGCCATTTTCTGTGCTACGAATACTCTTCGAAATTCATTTTAAGTTTTGTGCTGTAAGGGTCACGTTTTAATAACCAAAAACTAGGTGCTGAGATAAGAAACATTTGACAGTTTACTCTGTAAATGGTGTAGCCCTGTATTATTGTATTTCATGAACAGATAACTTATATTAGCTATATTTTAAACTTTATTCCGTTCACTTGAACATAACACTTGCAAGGATTCATGTAACGTACATGGTTCATTTATTTATGCATATGGTTTGATTATTAAACCTGCTTCCCTCTGTTTCATATATAAATTTAATTAAGTTAGAACGTATTAAATTTCGAAAAAAGTAAATAAATTTTGTCTTTATTATAAAGCATCTGGATGTAAATGAGAAATTATAATTAATTTGAAAATATTTGTTCACGATTTTCCTGTTATTGATAAAATTATATGAAATGTGTTTTATTTGATTCTATGTATCAAGGTTTGATATAAAATATTATCTTTTTTGGTGAAGTATTTCAAGAAATATTTAAAATATTTAGTGGAAATTGTTATTTTTTAAGTTTCGAAATGGAAATAATGATACTAAAAATGTAGTACATTGAAAAATCGAATAATCTATTTTGTTATTATTATTTTTTTTAAATTTAGAACAACAACAAATATTTCGAAAGGTTTTTTTATCCTTAACTTAATTTAATGGTTCAACATGATGGTATGAATTACGAACTGTAAAGCTACAAATAACGCATATATAGTGTATATTTATAAAAATAAGCAGTCTCGTAAGAGAATTAGAAGTGTACATTTTAACCCATGTTGCATTTGAAATATAAAGCAATCCTAGCATTAAGTCTTTAAGTAGATGTCACGACATTCATTAATAAGCCCTGTCTCAAGCAATTGACGTCAGCGTTCACAGGATGACAATGTAAATTATCACTTCATCTTCATTTTGAAGTGTTAAATTATCAAGCAATGATTTATCCCATCGTATTTCTAAATTCTGAATGACATAGATGCATGCGGTGGGTCGTACGTTCAGCGAATGCTATAAATTTGTTGAGATCCCTTTAGACAGAACTCTTGTATACATTGATTTTCTAAAGACTGTTAGAAAGCTGTAACTATACAGATTTCGATGGCTTTTCGACAAATTGGAAAAAACTGTAGTTATATATTTTTTGAAAATGTGAGAGTAATGATAATTATTATATTCGTACTATTGTACTGTTTTTAACACTCAATTACACATTTCTCCATTTTTAAATCTTTTTGTATGCATGTAGCAAATTTTTCACTTTGAAAACGAAACGCACATTGAAATAAATCTTTCTGTCTTACTAACTCGAAGGAAAAAAATTCTTTGTTGGTTTCATTGGGGGGGGGGATTAACTATTCGCAGACTTTCGAATACTTGAGAAATACCATCATCTGAAGCATTGAAGTGCTTTCAGTTTAAAAAATTATGATTTCCTCTCAGAAAACAACCGTTGAAACATTTGCTTTTTTCGTTGGTTCAATGTAGCAGGAATCCACTGAGATTGGCAATGCTCGTTAATTGCTGCGCTGCACAGGCGGCTTTTTAATAGAGAAGATTCCATAACTAAGGTTCCGTAATTGTGGCATTGATGGGTAGAAATACAAATTCGGGAATAAAACAAGAAGGTAAAATGAGCAGTGATATAATATCTTCTAGCTAGGTGGCAAACGGAGTTAGTTCCCTTCAGCTCTGCTATTAGAATTTTAAACTATTTTTGTAGCTTGGAACTATATTAATCGCGATGTGTATTTGGCTTCTATTGCCTGCTTGAATTATAGTTGTCTGTTTAATTTTACTTGAGAAAGTATTAAAATAAATGTTTGTGATATTCTACCTCAGTAATGTTAAATGTGTTCATTTTTATTAACTTACTGCATAAGGGTATATTTCTTTGTAGACATACGCGTGCAGATGGCGTTTTTTTAAAAAATAAAAAATCCATACTTTTACGTAGCGTACTTTTACATTTTTGAGACATTCATTGAACATAAAAAATACGTTACCTGCATACCGAGTGTATATAATGCTCCAAATTTAATCCTCTGTCTAAATAAAAAAAGATCACTTCAAAATATTGCACAATGAAATATTTGTTTTCACATTTTAATAAAATTGCCCTCAAAATTAATGATAACCACGATGCTAATGTGTCACGCACACATACACGCACCCACAAACACACGCACACACACAAACACACGCACACACACAAACACACGCACACACACAAACACGTAGCTTAGTTGAAAAAGTTACAATTAACAACATTTAAAAATATATCCCGGCAATCTTTAACTTGGTAGAAGTATTTGACATCATGAAATATTTTTTTTTAACATTTATAAGCCCCGTGCACCACCGAACGTATAACACGGGGGTAAACAACACAGACAGAAGAAAGGATTACAACACAAACATCCATGCCTTCTCCGGGATTCGAATCCAGTCCCTGCGGCGCCGCAGTCAGCTTCACTAACCACTATACCGGATGGGCGGCATCATGAAATATTGAATAACTTTATGAATATTGTTTAATTACCAATACAATTACAGCATTATCATTTCTTGACACTACCGAAGTTCTTTTCCAGTCTTATAATTTTTAGGAGGATAATCTTAGTATCTTGATACAAATAAATATCACATTATCTTCGTTAAGCATGAGTATATATTTTAACGCATAATGGTATAAAAAAAACTACTGAAAATCATGAATAAAATGGCAAAACGGAAAATATGACTATAAAAATGAAATAACAAAAATGTATACTTCAGATATACTATTCAAATACGATGTGAAATAAGAGTCAGAACACTAGATGTGTCAATAAATTTTTTAAAACACCATAGACTACTAAGGGTTTCTAGCAATAACAATGCAATTTACAAGTACAATTTTTTTTTCTATGCATAAATATTTTGAACAAAATATGTCAAGTCATGAACTTACTTGTACATAAGCTTCAAGGTGAAGATTAAAATTAATTATGTATTTAAAAAATAAAATTTTGGGAACAAATGTATGTTTTTGTGCAAATATTATAGGAATATTTATTAAGTTATAGTTTATACTTTAAAAGAAGATGTACGTTATTTTTTCATTGCCGTAAAGGCTAGTAAGATCAAGGTATATTACTGACAACTTAATCATGGAAAAGATTGGTACTGATAATTATTTTGAACTATTTAATATAATGTATCTATAAGCCCTTAAAAGATCGATTTGGACCGTGGGTAGCCTAGTGGTTAGAGCATCAGACGCCAGACCGGAAAACCTAGGTTTGATGCCCGATGTCACCAAATACCCTCCGAGTACACACGGAGTATGTGCTTGTTAATTCAGTGAGTCCGAAAGTCTTGTGGGTGGTCGTAACGGCAACCATGGGGGTGCAGGGGGCTGGAGAATATTCCCTCCTCTCCAGTTCCTTGCCAAAAATTTGTAGGGGGAAATAGGTCGTGTCGCCATCTATCGTGTATGAACCGAGCCAAATCGTACAGTCACCTGCATGGTTCTCAATGCTAAAAGCTTAAGACAGGCGTGCACCTAGCCCCTTACCACAATAAATTTCGTGGGTCTTGATCTGAAACCGTCAGATAGGTGGCATTAGAAACAATAACAACAAGATCATTTTTGTAACTTGCGCAAAAAGACCTAATTTTCTTCCATATATTTTACAGTATTAAAAAGATAGTTGAATAGTGAAATGAACATTTATATAAATGTACACTTATAAATCTTGGTTTAGATTAGAGTTTATATTATTATATATTTAATTTTTTTAAATGTGTTATCTAAATATCCTACCTGCTTAATTTCTTAACTTTATCTAAAAAGCAGCTACTGTTAAGAAATGATTAAAATAACGTCAACACGGAAAAATGTTATATACACAATACTTGTAATCACTCTACTAATGCATTTTCAGAATTGCTTCTGTACCTTTTTAGTACGTGCTTTCCTTTTTCTTTTATTTTACTTGAAATATTTTTAGCTTTTGTAGAAATACTCTGCGTGACAAACCATCATAATTTGGATTTTGAATGCAAAAGAAAAAGTGGACTGATTGAACAGTGAATTTACAATCACTAATCAACCTTACCATTAAGAATAGTAGTGGGTCACTAATGCGAAAAAAAACAACAACATGATAGTTCTCAGTAAAATGTACAAAGTTATTTCGTAGGTTCCAATGAAGCTTTAATTAAGGATAAAATTCTTATAATACTGAAAAGAGTAGAAATACATTTTAAAGATGCCATGGCAACAGTTTTGGAAGTTACGTAAACACTTCAACTTGCATAAATTTTAATTTTACATTAGAAAAATGGTTTTAATTTTTTAATTTATATATATATGCATATATATTAATGATTTTGATTTTAAAATATATATTGAGTGCATGTTATCTTTTTTGTTAGTGTATTTTTTATTCAATCTCTCTCTCTTATTCCTGCAAAACATATAGGGTTAATTTCACAATATAAGAATATTTATTAAGAGCTCAGTAAAATAAAATAGCGTGGATTGTTCTACATTTTACCGAATCTTAACATATATTTTTATATATTCTCATTAAAGCAAATGAGAAAGAATAATTTTGTGTTTTTTTATCAGTGTAAACTTATATTTTAAAATTGTATAGCTGCTTTATTTAAAATTACCAAACTTGAAAAAAAAATCCTTTTAAATTAATAATTCATCTGGTTGTGCATATAAGGTTATTCATCAAAGGTTAATAACGCCTAATGTGTAAGATTAATATATGAAACTGTCTTTGTTTCATTCCCGTGTAAAAGTTGAAAATAATAATGCTTTTTAAAAAACGATTAATTGTTTTAGGATTAATATAATGAGATAAAAGGCTCAGTATCACGAATAATCAAACGTAACGTTTAAGTGAGGATAATTTACATAATTTTCATATTAACAACAGAACAAATGAATTTTGAAAGGTGCTTACGTTTAAGCATAATCTAATAAATCATAGCCAGCTTAAACTTCAATGTTTTATACTTAAATGGGTAATAAAATGGAATTTAATGAAAATCACAAACTTTTATTCGAATTATATAAGATTGACTGAATAATAATTTCTAGTAAAGGAGTGGGAATAATTTATATTTTACATGATTTAAATAAATATCGCCACATATGAAACAAATGACTCAAAAATGAAAAAGTAATCAAGCATTTTCCAATTGAATGCTTTTATAGCTTGGAATGAATCATTTTGTAATTAATAATTTCATTTACTGAATTAACTGAAAACGTCTAATTATAAATATGATATGTTCTACTTATATTACTAAACATTCAGCTTGCACATTTGTAGTTATACAAATATTTCTTAGCATTTATGTATATTCCCAGCATATAATCTTTAATGAACGATAACGCTTTAAGTAGTCTGTAATATTCTTGTTATCGATAGAACAATGAAGGGAAGTTAACAGTTTGGTTATTTTTGGAAATTAGTCTCGGCTGGATTTCAGCTTTCAAACTCATCTCACCTGAAATTAGAAGGAAACATAACACCACCAATCTCAAGGGGAACGACTAAATTACTTTAATTAAAGGAACTAGTCGATGAAACTGAAGAAAATACTACAATCTGATTAAATAAAGATACTACACACATTTATAAAGATGATATTCGGTAAAAATCGATTTATTAAGTAAAATTCGATTTTCCAATCACTTAAATACTTAATTCTTAACGTTAGGGTGGAAAGAATTGGTTTTGGAATGAGTTGTAAGTATTTTAAGTAAATTAAACCAATTGAACAAAAAATTATGAATACTACAAAAAAAATCTGCATTACTCTTTTTGTTAAAAATTTCTTTGTTTTATTTAAAGTATTATGTCACAGAAAACATTTTTTAAAATCATTTTAACAAGAAACAAATATCATAAAAGTCTAAAATACTCTTTTTATTTTAAATATTCGATTTTGTAGCAATTCTATTATGAGCTTAATTTTGTGTTTTTATTCCGATTGCGTAAATGTCTGCTTTAAAAAGTATGTATTTTCATGCTAAATACTCCCATTTATTTTTGAAACCGGATATAGTCCAATTTATCCTTAAAGTACTGAAAATAAATTTCTCTAAATTTATGTGTTTTCCATTTATTACCTCATTTCAGACCTAGAGCGTGGATTAAATGCCATTTCAAGATGCTCTGTATCAGAAATATTTTATAAAATGATATTACTAACATATGATTAATATATGAAGGAAATATCTTTAACTGTTATTCTACCAGACTAAAAAGAAATAACTACACTATTTTTGAATACAGCATCCACCTTTGAGATATTAAGAGCCACAAATTAAATAGTGAACGCTAGAAGTATTTTCGATGGTATTACATAAATTCGTCATAATGAATTAGTGACATATATTTGAGGTATATAAAAAGTTATTGAAAAGGAACCTTGTAATTTTTAATTAATTCGAAAGTTGTTTATGAAAAATATTCTACCAACAAAACTACAATGGATTCATCGTGCTGTAAACTTTATAGCGTAAAAAACAATTCACTATAAAGTTACGTTACTTGAATGGGAAGAAAATCAGTAGATGTGTTGCAGGTGTATCGAAAACAAAACGCAAACAGTTTTAATTAAAATTAAACTTTATATTCAGGAAATACAGTTACAAGAGTAAGATAAAAATTCCATAATTCAGTAACCTACAACATCCCCTGAAGCAAACTGTTATGCAGCTATGCATTGACTCGTAAAATTGACAAATGGTCTTTTAAGATTAATCTTGCCAATTACATATATAGTCTGCTTGTCCTACATAATTAAGTTGACAAAATAAAATAGCATGATCTAGAAACGGTCAGAGATACCTGATCATCAGAGTTCAAATGTGCTCTATTGATCATCAGAACTCAATCAGGCTCTTTCTTGGCACGGTTAAGCTTTCTACAGCCAGATTAAAATATAATTTAAATTTCCGTGGTGAGAAATCTGGCTATTGTGACGGGTTGAAAAATATTAAAAAGTATGAAGAGAGAGAGAAAGAGAAGCAGTGAAAAGGAGTGCTTTGTTCAACTGAAGGCAATATATTGCTGAAGTATGAGCTTAGGGGACTATGAAAAAAGGGCAAACTTAGGTGACGTCTACCGTCGTGTAATAAAACTGTCCCGATTAACAAATAAATTATAGGTTAAAAAATTTAAAAAACATCCTTTTACAGTTAATCGAACTAAGTGGTTACTTAATCTTTTAGTCGGCAAACCTGGAATTAGTCGCCAGATGTGATATCAAAATGAGAAAATTGTTAAACCTGTTGATCCTGATCAGGGCAATAGAACAGAATTATTAAGTTATTATATTGTCATCAAACTTGGAAAAGTGAGCAGAATTTCGAATTTATATGGCCTTTTTAATGTTGGTAAAAGAGTTCACAGATTCCGTTACGTACAAGTTGAACCTTATAAAAAAAGGGTTAAAAATATTCCACTATGAAATGAAATGACACACTTCTCGTTGTCACGCTGGTTTTAACCCCTGGATGTAATGATGAATGACAGTATTGCAGCTGAGTGTCCCACTGCTGCTTTGTATGTATCCAGACACTTCTTCACTTACTTCCAACAGGGGAAGAAGGAATAGAATTATATTCCACTTCGTGCATGATCCACCCCAAATGTCCTGTGATCCTCGATTTGATCCTCCCGCTTCCTTTAGTCTAATTTCACACCATCTGTCAAATGATATATATTCATAATGTTCGCCAATCTGTCTGAGAGGCATTAGATCAATGGAGCCATATTCACATTAAAGTTAGATATTTGCATTAAAATGTCCTGCTTTTTATATTCCATCTGTATGCACAATTTTAATACACTGGAATTCAAGCTTGATAATCATTGCACACCAAATTTTTTCCCTTTGCATAATCAATCATAAGGTATATGAATATGCAACTTCGTCCTATTTGGCTAACTTTTTCGTGGATCATCACTTATCACTTTACAGAGGGAAAATTCATCTTGTCATAAAAGCTATAGCATAAACTATATTTTTACAGAATATTTTTCTAAATATTTCAGATTTTACATTTTAAAATGCTTAATTAAATATCTTGCTTTGATTACTTTTCAACAAAATGGATAGATTTTTCTGTAGTAATTCCGACAACAACAGTTTTTTTTTTTAACAATAATTACAAGAAATCGCGGGAAAAAAATTCATTTTATCATTCATTCCCGGAAATATCTTAGCCAACAAAAAAGGTCAAGTATTTTTGTATTAATGTGTTAGAATGCATCTTTTTATATTAATGCATTTTACTGTAAAAATCCATTTCTTTACAATAAACTTTAGGTCATAACTATACTAAAACAAGCTATTGGTCATAATGCTTTACTATAAAAAAAGTGAAGATGAAATAAATAAATTTCGTAGCTGATGAATTTAGCTACGCACTAGAGCTATAAAATGTATCCATATTCAAATAATCTAATATATTTTATACTTTAGTATGAAGAGTATTTTAATGATATTAGGAAAAATATATTAGTATCATCTGGTACAAATTCTACTCATAATAATACTAGAAGAAAATTTATTTACATATTGTAGAAAAATATACTTTTGCTTCATAATTTACTCTAAACCATTAATGTTGATACAGAGTTCTGAAAGTTATTCGTATAATAAAAATTGCTATACAACACCAGGCACATAAATATTTCTCTCTCCTATAAATTCCAAACTTTATACAAAGTAGCCTTATATTTTTAAAACAATATTTTGTTTCACTAAGAGGTTTCTCTAACGAGCATCTTTTTAATTTATTCGAGAGTGTCATTTTAGACATGTTTACGACTAAATAATATTTCTCTTATAATCATACCATGAATTAAAATTTGCCTCTTTACTTTTCACTAAGAAAATATCATTTACCCTAAAGCCCTAAATAATAAGTACTTTGTTCACTAAATATATCTAAGCATAACTTGCTAGAACACTCGAATTAATCATTTAAATGTGTACTTAAAATAATGAATAAGTCGAATTATTTGCACCTAAGCATATATGTAATACTAAGGAAATTCATGGATAGGTGAATTTGCTTTGAAGTTCTTATGAAATTAATTATAAGTAAGATACAGAAATTTTCCCAAACAAAAGGTCTAGGCTACACTAAACACAAATAATTGCCTTTAATAATTACAAAAACGATTATTTTGTTTTAAAATTTTTTTGAAACTTTTTAAATGTTTTAAAATACCGAATATTTCTAGATTTTAATGCTTGTAAATACTTTTTTCTAATATCCTAGGAAATATATTTTTTTTACAATTTCGTGCATTGGATAGGTATTACTAGTGATACTTTTATTTTTACAAGTTTTTTTTTATCGGACAAAATGAAAAACCATAAAAAAACCTTACTCAAAGGATTTTTCAAACAAAAAAACTTTTAACCTAAATATTTATTTTATGCACATAATTTTCAAACACATACAAAACAAGCAAAAAAAGTCTCAAAGATTTATACTGAACATAAGAAACGGCCTTCGCGTTTTAAATACATGATGACTTTCGTTTTCGCTTCCTTATTACTGCTAAAAAAAAGGGAAAAAGCTGGCTAAAATTGTAGTTAAAGCTACGAATTTTGTGCAATATTTAGAAAAATGATACAATTCAAATGAGGTATTTAAAAAATTTGATAGTTTGGTAATTTTTAGTGTAATGTGTCCCCTTAAAAAGAAAGATGGTTTGAAAAATCAGAAATTTATATTGAAATTAAAAAAAGAAACAATCACTTTCATAAAGAAATGCAAAACTACGTTTTTATATAATTAGTTTAATATTCTTTTACCGTGAATAACTACTCATTTTAATAAAAAGATTATTCATTAAGGAAAAATAATTTTGAAATATAAGATAAAACATGGTAAGCAAACAGTTTCACTGCAACATTATCGGGATCACTTGATAATGTAGAAATAATAGTTTTTTACCTTACCGAGTGGGATTTGGGACCGTCTAAACTAAAAGAACAAACTTTTTCTTTTTAATGTGACACATTTGTTTTTTATTTGTTTTCGTTATTGACAAATGATCATACTTCTTTTTTAAGAAGTTTCAGATACTTACTTTCCGATTTCATCTGAGTGAGCTACAAAATATCTGACATCCTGTAACTTTTTAACAGTTATTTTCTTTACTGCAGGGTGTAACTTAGAAACTTTCAAAGCCCTGCACAAAAGATAAGCACATTTCGTTTTCTTACAGCTTTATCCCCATATAAAATATGAAAGACTCCGTCTCTCGTCTTAAAATAAAATGTATTCTTGGATGTGTCGTAAAGTCTTCAAAGAAGAGTTTGTGTGCCGAGGTGTGGTTCAAATCCTCCCAGCCGTAAAGTAAGAATGACATTTGGAGAAAGATATGTCACAGAAATGTTAAATACGGCAAAAGATGAGTGTCATCGTAATGTTAAACTCTGGAAGAAACTCCCTCATAGCGAATATCATTCTGATTTAAAAAGTAGCCATCTCGTAAAATATTTTGAAATATCTTGATGGTACATACAGTGATTTTTCATGGTATCAGAAAATAACAGTGCTTCTTTTTTTAAATATTATATATATATATATTATTATATATATATATATATATATATATATTAAAAATGATGAATGTTGTGAAATGAAAAGGAAAATGTTACAATGCTTGAATGAATATTGAAGCTAAGAGTGGAATATTTTGCTTTTAACGGCAAAAAATCGCACGCATAGCTCTAAAGGAAAACAAAAGGAATGATGAAGTTATTCCCTGCATGTCTCTGTCTTGAAGAGCCAATCTATTCTTAATCTGAATATTGGTATTCCTAAGCTAATTTTTATTTTAAACATTGTCTTGTTGTTGAATGTTAATGACCTATTAGGTAAAGTTGTTGCAGCGATGCACTTTTACTTAGAAGAAATCTTGCGGCAACATTCAGTGCGTATCTTTTTTTTTCCAAATGTACATGTGGACTTGCGAAATGTTCTCGTGTTAAATACTTACTATGCGAATTATTCAGGCCTTGTGAAACATTCTATTATTTGCAAAATATTCTTTACCTTTGTGATATACTTTCAACAATATAAAATTGTGGTTTGATTTATCATTGTCTTTTTTCTTGTATTTTATTTTAATTCTAAAGTTAAACTTTTAGGCTTAACCTTGCACTATCTTATTGTTTGTCCTTCTAGACTTTAATGCATACTATTGAAAGAAAAACTATGGTTATGTGTATGTACGAAGGAGTACAAAACAGAAAGACCAAGAAACAAGGAATTTGGTGAGTTGAAACTACGGGGCATGATGGTTTATGCACCATAATAAGAATTTTCAGAAATTCACTTCCATTTAAAAAAAAAGCAACTTTAGTTCAGAGGTGATTATTTGCTGCTCTGGTGATATGATACACTCGCGACAAATAATTTTTCATGTAGTTTCTTAGAAATCATTACATGTATCATGGTCATTAACTCTCTTTAAATAAAAAAAAAGCTTTTCGTGATTATGTAATAAATTTATTTATTTATCACACACACGAGATCAATAATTAAAATGTAGTAAATCCAGTTCAATATTAAGGTTAAAAATTGGCAATAAAGCGCAATTTTAAGCTAAATCAACTACTTCAAGCTCAAAAATTAACACACCGCATCGTAACTAAGTAATTAAAAATTAAAGAAGCTTTTTTTTTCGATTTAATCAAGTTCAAGAGAAAACAGAATATATCAAAGATTAATAGACCATGTACAAAACTATACATATAAACATGTCCATGCATAAACAATATTTTTCTTTTTTCATGATGGGGTTGGTCCGCTGTTAGGGAAAGTGGGGATACCCCCTAGTATTTATTTGCAATTATTTTCATTCATTTGAGGTAGAATTAAAAAAATTTTCCGAATGAATCGTACCACAGTATACATACAGGTATGATAAAAATAAGAGTAGAATTTATTTTTTTTATACCCATGATTTTTCTCCTGTATTTTGTATATGTTTTACTATTGTTTTAGCTCATTATATTTACTGCAATATGAAAACATATCTACTTTATCAATTTGAAAGTTATCGCCAAATAAAACTTTGTAACTAAGCACTACGAAAATGAATTTAAAACATTTCAAATAATTTCACGTTCTTACTTAAATTACATTAAAGGTAAAAAGTTTAAAATTCATTGCGAACTGCTCTTAAAAACAAAACCTTTTAACTCCTACATCAGATTGATTTAATCTACACCAAACAGTCTAGCAGCTAAAGCGCCAGATATCCAAGTTCTTGATTTTTATTGCTGAAGCGTAAACAATTCGAGCATACGAGCAATAATATTTTTTTTTCTTACTTTAATTTTTAAAAGGAAACGGTAAGCGTGAGATAAAAATTGTGAGAGAGGAAAAAAATGCAAGGAAAAGTAATCTAGAAGAAAATTTGTTTGGAAGAACATGAAAAAATATCTATTTGTAACGACAAAAAGTAATTTTAGCTTAAAATGTACCATGCTCGTGTTTGCTTGTTATTCATATTTTTTAAAAATAAAACAAAAAGGTCCTTTTTTATATATTTTTATTAAAAAATTCATTTTTTTTCAATAAAACATGTGTGCTTGTATTTTCCTTTGTTTTGTTTTATTTGGCACACACTCGAATCGTATAATCCAAGTACGTTAGTGAATAAAAAATATAGACCTAATAAAAAAAAATATATATTTGGTTTTTTATTAGGTATAAATGAAACTAGAATTTAATATAAATATCATGTGAATAGGTATTTAAATTAAGAATTAAAAATATCATCATATAGAAAATAGTAGAATGCATTTTTTTATTCGTTTTTGCAATGATAATAATTACTATTTTTTATGCCACATAACTTATGCTGTAAAATTACCCCTTAATAACATTGAAAAAATACATTTTAATGAGAAAAAAGAAACGGTAAATTAAAAAACAAAATTAAATAAAAATATATTTGTGATCTGTTACATTATTTAACATGATTAAATGCAAATTTGAATAAATGCTTATTATTGAGGCACACATCAAAAGTTTCGTTAATTTTCTTTCAAGAGTAATTTAATAATAAATAACACTCACGTTTCAAATAGAATTTCCATAAGATATTAATTTTAGCCCCTGAATATTTAATAAAGGGGGAAACCATATTCAAAATTCAAACTAAATTTTCTATTCATACTAAAATTTTCATTAAATAATTTTTGACATTTACTTATTAAGAATTTATATGCTTATTAAGAATATATCTTATGTTTCTCCAAGCAATTATCATTTTTTGTTACTTTAAGTAGTTTTTTTATAAACGCAAAAGTTAAATAAATTTTCCACCTACTGTCGCATATCTCCTTTTTAATTATTTTTATTTCTAAAAGAACAAACACATGTCCATTTTTTTTATGCATTTCGTACTCTCTTTCCCATTGAGGCAACCTCCGCTTGATATTATACTCGGAAAAGAATTAAAATTCATTTTTAATTTTTTATCACGCAATTAAACAAATGCTTAGTTTTTCACATGTTTTTAAAGACTACCTTAGTCCTTATTTAATAAATTATTGCCTCATTGTCGTGCGATTACAGAGTTTTTCATTAACGATTCATTAGAATGTATTTGTGACTAAAATTCACAAAAGAGCATACTTTTTAAAAAAGTCAGCAAAATGTGCTTAGATTTATACAATTTTTTTGTTTGATACAGACATTGCTATCGACTTTTGATGTACCTGTTGTTTAATTTGGTAAAAGAATGTAACTCTCGACCTAGAAGATAAAAAAAAAATGAGATTGTTTAATAAATTTTTAAAAATAACTTTGTGATTGTTTTTTTATTGTAATAAGATTAAAATGACATGGATAAAGGACTACATAGGATAAAGATATTAGATAAGTTGTGAAAATAACAATATGACGGCAAAAAAAAAAAGATATATTGGATTTTTATTATTTGAATTTTATTTATCATTTTCGTTTTCCATGCACATTTGTATGATGTTTTATTGAAAAATTAAACTGATGGTAATGCTAGCACTTATGATGCTAGAAGACAGATTACTTGTACGGCAGTGCTTCTCAAACTTTCAATATTTGTGACCCAATTTTCAGTCACAATTTTTATCTCTCCCCCTCATGCAACAACTATGAATATAATGGAGTAATAACGTAATTCGACGCAATGCTACAGTGCTACTTTAATTATAAATATCACAAATTATCTAAAAAAGTATTATATTTTATGTGACAAGCTCATGGAAGTCACTAGTACTTACTAAACTTGTTTTTAATTTAGTATTGATAAAAAAAAAAGTTTGGCCGTACTGATACACATATAAGTATCTTATATCATTGTGAGTATGTATTCTATTTTTTATTTTATCAGAGTTTATTTACTTTAAAACTTTTATGCGCGCCCCACAGTTTGAGAAACGCTGTTGTATGGCTTACTTCTGATTGAGAAACTGAAGCCACATGAGAGTGTGTCAGCAGGCTGCTTTAGATCTGGTGCATCCCGACTCTCAAAAATCTCTTTCAGTGTAATTTTTTTTTGTATGCATAGAAACATGAAAATGTATTTTACTTAGTAGCTAGGGTAGTGTATGTTGCACCGGTAATAAAGCATATTAACTCAGAGATTGATTATTTGTGTTTGTGAATATTTTTCAACTCATTACAAGTTTTATTTGAAGAGTATTGGCTGATAATGAAAAACAACTATAAATTCTCCAAACATTTCTTAAATTCCTGAATGTTAAACTGCATTTCTATTTTTTTATCGTTATATTTCCTTTATATATATTTGCATTACTATTTTTTCGTTCCATGTTAATTTACTTATGTTAAATCATAATATGTTTTATTACTTATGCAAATTATTGAAATTTTCCAGTCTCAAAGTTGTTTTTGAATAAATGAAATTGCGAAACGATTTACAAAGCTAAAATAACATAATTTATCCATTCTCTCTGTTAGAAGACGACAATTAATATTGGGGGAAAAAAGGGCGTCAAAATATTACTGCTGCATATATTCCTCACTATGAAGCTCAATATTAGAACCTGGTTTCGTTTCGTGTTTAAAGAAACATGCACGGAGTGCATTTTGGAAAATTTCTTAGAAAACTTTTCTAATAAATACATTTTATTACATAAAATGCTTATGCTAGCTTTATATAAATAAAGTACACGATCATTATAATTAAAATTTCAAAACGCTATAAAAAAGAATCCCTGATAAGAATGACGTCAAATTTGAACGGAATACTATTGAAGAAAGGGGAATGCGTATGGCATAAAAATAGTCAAATTTTATCGACAGATGGCGCTGTAAGCGTCAGGATATGTAACTGAAAATGCGCCTCTTGTGTCCGACTCACTCCAATTGCTACAAAAACATCGCATACGGTTTTACCTCGTTTCACATCTGAGAATTTCGTGATGACTATCTCAATGAAGAACCGCGCTCAGCATGTACAAGAATAATGACTGCACACCAAAAGCTTTGCAGAAGGGAATTAAAAAAGGCGTTGGTCCGATGACTATCCAGGGTTTGGGGAAAGTGATTCAAAAATTTGAGGAGTCAGGTCCTTTACATGTGCTCATCTTGTAAAGGGAAGAAAAGAGTTAAATCAATGGTAGTTGAAGAAGAGGCCACAGCAGTGCAAGAGGAGTCGAGCGGTGGCTTGCAACCGTGTAGTGATCGGGAAATTGTCCAAACACTGGACAGGCCTTTGAGCACGGTACATAAATTTTTACGAACCATCCTGCATTACCATCCATCTAAAATTAGCCATGTGTAGAAGTTGCTTACAACTGACCTGCCAGCAAGAGAGACTTTTGCTTTATAATTTCTTGCTCGCATAGAAATGGACAATGGAAATATCCATGGAAAATTTTGAGGTCAGACTAAGCCCATTTCCATCAGGCAGGATATGTCAACACACAGAATTGCTGGATATGGACAACAGAAAATCCACTCACAACTCAACTATTACTATTTCATCCTGCAAAGGTCACTGTGATGTGCTGGTTTACGTCATCATTTATCATAGGACCATACTTTTTGACGGTTTTTTTTTGGTTCTTTTATTGTTACCATTAATCACTGGTCAGCGCTATGAATGCCTTTTAATGCAACCACTTCATTCCAGATTTTCAACAGCGTGGTTGTGTTGATGGGGTCATTTTTCTGCAAGATGGTGCTCCTCCGCACATTACAAATCCAATGAAGCACCTGCTGAAGGGGTATTTTGGAAATGCTAGAATTATTAGACATCATTTTCCTACAACCTGACCGCTCCGATCACCTTATCTTAACCCATGTGACTTCTAATGTGGGGCAATCTGAATGATGTGTGTAGTGCTCCAACTGCGCACTTTGCTGAACTAAAGTCACGCATTGCGCAACACTTTCTAAACGTGGCCCTGAAGACATTTCGAACAGTTGTTGAACATGCTGTTTCTCGATTTAAACGTTGCACACAGCGGCGCACAACATATTGCGCATGTTTTGCTAATGAAATTTAAAAACCGATTTGATGGACACTTTTTATCCTTTTTTTTTACCTCTGGACACTTAAAAACCAATTTTTCCCATCCGACGTGATGTGACCTTGCCGTGGTGGGTTGGCTTACATAACTATCTGTACCATTCCTGAACGGTCATGCACATTGAACAGGACACTTGGTTTAGCACAGTGTTTCTCAAACTGTGGGGTGACCCCTCCTAGGGGGCATAATAACCCTAGGGGCATAATAAGAGGGGTGCGAATATATCGAAAAGTCGAAAACAGAAGATCATCTGAAAAAAATTATTAATTTACTAAAGAGAAGCAAAACGAAATACATTCTGACGTAATAAAAAAAAAAATGCAGTTTTACAATGATATAATATACTTATATAAATGTATCAGTACCATTTCATGTGTTTTATTATTAATTTAACAGTACTAAATAAGGAAGAAGTTTATAAAAATTACCAGGGACCCTATAGACATGTCATAAAATTTTATACAAAGTTTAATACGTATCTTCAAAATGTGTGCGGTTTATAATTAAAGTCGTATCGTAGCTCTACGTCAAAATATATTATTAATTAATTCAATATATTGTTATTGTATGGAAAAGGGGCGCAATGAAAATTATGATTGAAAATTGGGTCCCAAGTATAGAAAATTTGAGAAGCACTGGTTTAACGTGTAACTTACACCTTTGTTAATGTTTTAGGATTCACTGTCATTTCTTATAAACCCCTTTTAAATTATGATGCTTAGAGTGCCATCTGTTACTAAAATTTTGATTTACTTTTTTCTTATGCCATGCGCTTTTCCCATTCTTTTATAATATTCCGTTCAAATGTAACGTCGTTCTGATCAATGGTTCTTTTTTTAACAGCGGTTTGAAACGTTAATTATAATCCCCGTATATGATTATGCAAGTTTTGTTGTAAATGTAAATACATTCTGTTTTTAAAAGTTGAACCCCTAAATCGTATTACACACAAAATTTTCTCAACATATTTATAACACATAATCAAAATGTAAATTAAAAGAAAGGTTATTAACAGGGATAGAAGTTGTTTTTTTATGTACGAAAACACTGCTTTGTGAATATAACACACGCAAACAGTATTGTTTTTGAATCAAGCACAAATAATTTGAAATATAAGAAAAATACAGTTAAACACCATTACATAAAAAAATCGTGATAGCTACTAACAACTCATGTACTATCCATAATATTTTGCCCTAAGGTACTGTAAAATACAAAGTGCCCACTTTTTTTAAAAAAAAATTCCACTTCTTCAGACAGCAAACCTATTATTTTTCTTTAATGTGAAGACTCTGAACTAAAAAATTAAAACTACATTTCACTATTTAAAGAATCTCGCGAAATGGACAAGGCGGTAAAATTTTATTCACATAAGAGATTTTGGTTTGTTATTCTTTGGTAACACTTTCAAATTTATCGAAATTCAAAAAGAAGACAAATAAAGAAATATAGTATATAACTTCTCTGGGAAAAATATATATATAATGCTATCTTGGAACCCTCTCTCTACAAGAACACCACAACATATTTTTGTGAATCATTTGCACAATTATATCTTTCTAAAGTCGGCCTCACTAAAGTGATAAGCTCTTACCTCAGCGGTTATGTAATCAAGCATCAGCAAAGGAATTGGTTCACGATTGGCCAGTGCATTAACATGTATCACGTGAATATGATATCTTATTCGTTGATGTAGCTGATTTTACAAGCATCAGGGGGAAATGCATTAATTTTTAAATCGCATGAACCTGAGCACTAATGAGAAGCAAAACACGCTCTCTCTTTCTGTATTTGGAGAAAATACATCTCTGGAGGAGAAATTGCTTAGCATTGTTTGTGTTAAACTCTAATTTAAAGTACAAATTTGTAATTTTATTTTTATATGTAAGCGTATTTTCTAAATTAAAGCAATGATTTATTTTTTCAGCACACATGCCACACAAATTTTTTATGCATCTATATATATATATATATATATATATATATATATATAATATATATATATATATATACTCACTTCCAAAAGTTAAGCACGGGGAGGAATATACAAATTTCCAGAAGTCAATCAGAATTCAAGAGGATGCAATTCGCTTAAGAGGTAGATGAAAGTATGCAAATATGTTAGGTAACAGCCAATCGTGCTTTCATGTCAAGAAATATGCAAAAAGGGCAGTCTCATAAGAAGCTAGCTTTATGAAGGGTTACAGGAGTTGATTGTAAGTGCTGATAGAAGGTGTTTAAAACTTTCGTATAAATTGTTTTCAAGACATACGTGTTTTTCGTACGTGGTACCGAAATGAACCGATATTTTTTTTGCGTTTCATTTCCAGTTTAAAGCCCTGGTTTAAATCCTTCTGCAGGAGAGTTGTATATTAATTTTCTTCTCGTGCTGTCTCTTGTTTCATCTAAAATGTTAAAGTTACTCATTTTAACAATAGCTGATTCGGTAACTGTATCTTTCGAAATCTGGATAGTTTTAGCGGTTCCGTCAACCGTATGCAAGTAAATGGAATATTAAGTTCTCAAAAAATAGTCTCAATTCAGATTAGTCAGCTTTAATTTCAATCGTCTTCAGAAATACATAATATTTATTACCTACATTAGCTTCATCTATATTACAAAACATTACAATATAATTCTTTTCAAATTATAAGCTTTACTTTAACCGAAAATTGGTTAGAAATTGCCTGAAATAATACAAAGAAAGGGAGCTTACTTCATAAAAGATATGATGCCAAAAGTTTAAAATGTGTACAGGCAGAAATTTTTCCAAATTATACAATGATTCCTACTAACATAGAAAATTATAATACATTGGAATTTTGATTCCCCAAAACACAATTAAATATCCTATAGTATCCATATTTTTGTTACAAATTTATAGTGGAAATTAGTACGAAATTTTTCTAGTTGGATAACCAAGATGATCTAAAACGCGAAAATGGATTTCCTAAACTAAAATAAAAATAGGAATCATTTCTGACAAAAGCAAATTTTACGTGAACTTCATAAACATAAAATTAGTGTGTTTACATTTTGTATCAAAAACCAAATAATGGAAAGTTAGATTTATATATAGTTTTTGTTCAGCTTAGTTTTTTAAAAAAAGATTTTAGTCGCAAAATTTCAGATACATTTCAATAGATAAAAGAACTAAACATGGAAAATTTAAATGTAAATCCAGTAATTCAGGCAAAAAGAGTCGAGGACAAAATTAAAAAGGAACGAGTTTTGCGAGATAAATGGATGATGAACTATGGCGTAAAATACTTTCAACATCCCTTTGAGTATGAATCTTTTTATGGATCAGGTAATAACATTTATTTGTTTAAGGAAATTGTAGAATCAGAAAAAAATTGGAAAGTTTGTTATATTTTTCTTTTTTTTATAGATGTATTTTTTTTCTACTTCGTAGTTTTCATAGAGAATTCTTGTTAGACCTGTCATATCAATTGTTGAGGTAGGTTTTAGGTTCTGTTTTTGGGCACTTTCCCCCCCTCAAAATATCACCAGCTGGATCTTAGTTAATCTCCATGATTTGGCAATAAAAATTTTAGCGCCGTTTTTTTAAAGATTTGTGGCGATCCTGCTTTTATCAAGCACGCGAGCTGTGAAAATTATAAAAAAATCATTGTTCCACGAATTTATTGTACATCGTTTTTTTTAGTGTAGAAAATAAAAAAGATGGTTTTAACGATGATGGTTCTTAATGTGTGGATGTGATTTAACTACCATAACTTTTATCTTAACTATCTTTTTAGCAACCTTTCTTAATTAAAACATCCCCACAATTGGTGACCCTGGCTGAACTTAGGAAAAAAGGCAACCTTACGGATAACATTTCCACTTTTGAAGTAAGAAGTTAACAGCCTAGATATAATTTCTATCGGAGCTTATGTTATATAACTTGTAATTGTATTTTTATATTCTTTACTTTGAGCACCAGTATTTTATTTGTATTTTCATATTTCAAATTAATTTGTACAATTATATATATACACCGTGATATTAATTGCTTGGCTAAAACATGCAAGGCGAGAATCTGAATTCCGCCATTAATGACACAACAGTTTCCCGCGTTGGCGTCAAACTTCACCTTTTTGGAAAGCTAATCCTGCATTATGGTTTGTTCAACTTGAGGCGCAATTTGCCTTGGCTGGATTTACAGCTGATGATACAAAATTTAATCATGTTCTTTCTGCAATTGATTCTGATATTTTGAATTGTGTATGCGATATAATATTAAATCCTCCTGATGCTGATAAATATTCAACATTAAAAAACCGTTTAATTGAGTCACATTCTGAAAGTGAAGCTTCAAAAATACGTACACTGCTTCAAGGTCTCAAACTTGGCGACCAACGACCATCTCAGTTATTAGCACGTATGAAAGCATTGGCTGGTGATACTGTTGGCGAGCCACTCTTAAGATCTCTTTGGCTAGGAAGACTACCAAACAACACACAAACCATCCTAACTGCTTTGAAAGAAGATTTAGCTGGGTTAGCATCAGTTGCAGATAAAATAAATGATTTGGCTCACAATTCAAACATTAATTCCGTTACACCTCAAACTTCGGATAATCGAGTAGCTCAACTTGAAAAACAAGTCGCCCAATTGACGACTTTAGTTGGCGAGCTTACTACAACAATACGCCAATCACGATCTCAAAGCAGAAATAGAAATCGACCCTTTAAAAACACACGTAGTTGCTCTCGTGACCGCTTTCAAAAATATAAAGAACCTGCATATGGCATTTGTTTTTATCATACCAATTTTGGCCCAAAAGCAAAAAAAAAATGTAATTTGCCTTGCTCTTTCAAGAATCCGGAAAACTAAATCGGCGATCGTCCACGGGCCTTGGTCACGATCGCCAAATTAATAGGTTGGCCGATAAAGTTAGTAAATAGAAATTTTTAGTGGATACAGGCGCGGACGTATCAGTTTTACCAAAACATTATGCTTCTAAAGCTGATTCCTCAAATGAATTACTTCTCTTAGCTGCCAATGGTCGAAAAATAGCTACATTTGGTAAAAAACGCCTAACGCTAGACTTAAATTTACGGCGAAATTTTACTTGGTCCTTCATAATTGCAAATGTGAACCAACCAATTATAGGTCTTGATTTTTTAAAACACTATAATCTTTTGGTTGATGTTAAAAGTGGTTGTTTGCTTGATGGCATAACTAAATTAACCACTCAAGGAAAATATACAAACACAGATTCATTAACTTCTGGTATATCCATTTTGCTTGGTGATTCAGAATTCTATAACATTTTGTCGCAATTCCAAGGCCTCACCAATCCATCTCAACCAACAAAAGATAAAGTACCAACTAAAATACATCACTTTATTGAAACGACTGATCAACCAGTATTTTCGAAACTTCGTCGCTTATCTCCAGAGTTGCTAAAAATAGCACGTCAAGAATATGAATTTTTAATGTCTCAAGGTATTATCCGTCCATCTAGCAGCCCATGGGCAAGTTCTCTACACATGGTGAAAAAGTCTAATGGGGAATAGAGACCGTGTGGCGACTACCGCCGTTTGAATTCAATTACCGTTTCTGACAGATACCCAGTACCTCATATCCGAGACTGTACTCAAATATTTTTCAATAAAACCATTTTTTCCACCCTGGATTTGATTAGAGCTTATCATCAAATTCCTTTTAATCCCCAGGACATTCCAAAAACAGCAATCACAACCCCGTTTGGTCTTTTTGAATATGTATATATGCCCTTCGGTTTAAGAAACGCCGGACAAACCTTTCAACGTTACATACATCAAGTTTTGTCAAATTTAGATTTCTGCATTCCTTATTTTGACGACATACTGATTGCATCAAATAACTTAGAACAGCACAAATAACATTTGAAACAGGTATTTGAAAGATTGTCTCAACACGGATTAAAACTATATCCTTCAAAATGCGTCCTTGGGAAGAAATCGGTAAAGTTTCTGGGTTGTCTAATTACATCTGAAGGAGTGAAACATTTACCCGAAAAAGTTCAAGCAATTTCTGACTTTCCCAAACCTCAAAATATTTCTGAACTAAAGCGTTTCTTAGCAATGCTTAATTTTTACCGTCGTTTTTTACCTAATGCCGCTCAGATTCAAGCTAGCCTAAATGAACTTTTAAAAAATTCCAAAAAGAATGATAAACGACCTGTTCCTTGGACCGACCTCACTACAGAAGCTTTCAAAAATGCAAAGCTGATATTGCGAATGCAGCCCCTACTTTGAATTTTCACTCACCTAATCGGCAGTTGTCTATCATGGTTGATGCTTCGGATTCAGCCATAGGATCTGTCCTCCTTACAACTACATCTAATGGTCAGCAACCTCTAGCATTTTATTCCCGAAAACTTACACCCTCAGAACGTAAATACAGTACGTATGATAGGGAACTTTTGGCGATATATGCAACCATCAAACACTTTCGACACTTATTGGAAGGACAAAATTTTATAATATTTGCAGATCATCGACCTCTTACTTTTTCTTTTACCAAAAATTCTGACTCTTCTTCTCCCAGAAAACTGAGATACCTGGATTTCATTGCACAATTCAGCACCGGTATCAGGCACGTATCGGGCTCAAAAAACGTTGTAGCTGACACCTTTTCTCGCATTAATGAAGTGCACTTACCAAAAATAGACTTTTCTGCTATGGCGGAGGCACAAGCGTCTGATGAAGAACTTCAGACAATTTTAGGAAATAATGAACTGTCATTTTTTTAAAAACCTCTCTCAACCGACCCCGATTCATCGAAACTTTACTGTGACTTCAAGCAAAACAAAATCAGACCTTACATTCCAGAAATTTTTCGAAAGAAAGTTTTTCTAGCCTAACACAATATTTCACATCCAGGTGTGCGTGCCACTAAACGTTTGATTTCAGAGAGATTCTTTTGGCCGTCCATGCAAAAGGACATTTCTAATTTTACCCGTTCATGTCTACACTGCCAAAAATCTAAAGTAGCTAGACACACCTATAGTCCTCTCCAATCTTTCCAACTACCTTCAGCAAGATTCGATCAAGTTCATTTAGATCTCGTAGGACCTCTGCCACCTTCAAACAATTGCGAATACCTACTCACCTGTATAGATCGTTTCACACGAATGGCCTGAAGCAATTCCCATTTCCGACATTTCTGCTGTTGCGCGTGCATTCATTACTCAATGGATCTCACGCTTCGGTTTACCTTCCATCATCACGACTGATCAAGGACGACAATTCGAAAGCAATTTGTTTTCTTGGCTTACCAAACT